>VWZY01007915.1:154018-235438 GCA_013399075.1 Chloroceryle aenea
AGTCAATTTCATGGCGGGTAGATCCCGTTCAAGGATAACTTACTGTTTCAGCCCTTTTTGATAAATTTATTCTGGCTGGACAGGGTTTAAAAGAAAGTAAGGCTGAAACTTCTTGATTGTATGTTTTTCTTGAGAACAATCAGTGAGGTGTTAAGATGTACGGTTGTGTGCGAAAGACTTATCTGTGAAACCATGAATGACATAGAGCCACCAACTGCAGTGACAGAGATGGACTCTTTCTACCTGTATTAGTGTTTTTTTAAAGATGGTGAAAATCTAGTATTGTCCAATCTCTTAATGGTTGTAACACAAGACTCAAAACAGAGGTGTCTTAAGTAAGGCCCATCATTAAATGCCTCCCTGATTTGCTCCTAAAGTGTTAGTTTTGGAGATGTACATTGCAGTATTAGTATTGAAGGTTACAGCATCCAAGTGCTTAATTGCCTGTTCAGAGATGTTATTTTTACTGTCAAACTCTTTTCCCTGCATTAACCATGCAAATGCACTAAATACCCTCCACTCCTTTGCTTCAGTAATTAAAGTTAAAAAAAGTCTAGCAAAATGTCTGCTGCTATGATAGCTATACATTCAATATAAGTCATGTCACTGGGTAAAAATGAATAATGGTTCCTGTTGAGACAGTAATTTATATACCTGTCATGCATCAGAAAAAGATACCACTTTAGACTGCATTTTGATTAATGAATAATCATTTAAACAGTAGCTTGTACATGTAATTTATTACTTTTTTTTTTAAGCAGTAAATAGATTTTGTGGGACTGTAAAATGAAATTGGAAGCAACTGCTGTTTATAGTTGCATTATGTAGCTGATGTCAGAGTGAAAAGACTGATTAAAATTTAAGTTGAAATATTGCAACTTAGTGGGCCATAGTTGAAGGGAGGCTTATATTTATATTTGGATTTTGGATACATGAGATCAATCAAAAGTGTGTAGTAGGAATAGAGGAACTGTGGAGTTTTCCTGCAGAAACAGCTACTCAGATTGCTCCATGGTTTCTTGCTTCCCTTGATCCAAGCATGTCAATTGCATTGCTTAATGGTGTTCAGATTACTCAATTAGCTCCCAAATTTGTCAATTTCTTTTTTTTTCCTAAAGAATACATGGGCTTTGTTTGCCTGTCAGCAACCCATGTTGTCCCATCAATGCTATACATACCCGTGCAGAATGAAGGAGGATTATGCCTCTGTACATTCCCACTAGGGGCATCATTTTAATCCAGTTTTCTGGAAGCTCTTTTTCACCTGTTCCTTTTTGACTTGATGGCAGTAGTTTTGGTTTACTATCTGCTGATCCTGAAAGTCCATAAGCATGTGTTTCTGGAAACTATCCCATAAATATGGAAGTATGAGCAATATTTTCACCCCTACTGTAAACAGATTTCTAACTGATTTGAGTGGTAGCAGAACTGAGCTACCATGGTCTGTCTAAAAATGTGATGACTGATCTTGGTAATCAGTGAGGTTCCCTTTCTGAGCTCTTTGTGTAGGAAAGATGGGCTAATCTGTCCTTTGGAGGTGCCCAGCTTTCTCCACTGACTAGAAAAGGAGCCAGGTTAAACCAGGCACCTGAAGTTTTAGATGGTTGAAGTTAAGTGAGAGGAATCCCATCTCATGTGTTTTCTTTTGCAAAATGAGGTTTTGAACATCTATATTGCCTTGATACAATAAACGAACCCAAAGAAAGTTACAGATTCGTTTATGTACCTAGTTCAGAAACTTTTTTACTCATATTCAACCCTGTTAAAATTTTCAAGTGCTTATTCCTGTTATGAGTTCAATTTTCATCATATTTCTTACACAGAGTGCCAGAGTAGCTAAGCCCATAATAAACAAAATATTTTGTTACATTTTGTGTGTCACCTTTTTTAAGGACTTAAGGTGAAAGCGATGAAGAATGCATACTGTATTTGCAATTGTAATGTGAAGGCTTGGAGAGTCTCAAATCCCTAAGTTAACTTGACCTTTTGAGTTTTAATTCTGCATTAAAATCATAGCTCTGACAGTGAGTTAAGTCTATGTTATTTGCAAGATATTCCAATGGAGTAAGTGCACAGCTCACCAAGACTGCATAAACTCACATAATAACAGAGCCCTTGTGAAACTTTGAGTAGAGAAGGAGCTTCTATTCCTTTCCCTTGGGGGTGCACAGATCTGAAATCTAATAATACATGGAATACCGGTGTAATAATCCTCACTAGTCCACTAAGATGAAGTCTCTTTACTCAAGAGGTCTATGGGTTATCAATTTAAAATGGCAAGTATTTAAACCTCTAGCGCAGGACTAAAATAGGCCCTCCACAACGATGAAGAGATGCAGTCACACATGCCCCGTATAAGCCAGATATACACAGGCAGGCAAACACATGTGCAATGGGGGCAGTTGTGCTATTTTGGTAGAATAGGAAATGAAGACAAAGCTGATAACACTATTTGTCAGCTCTGAGCTCCACTGCAAACCTGAGATTACAGATGTTAGTAAGCACAAGTCTGTATATTTATTTCACATTGATATTTACCATTTGTGATGGCTTTTGAATAGATAAGTACATAAACCAGCACATAAAACCATATGACTAGTTAGCATGCTTGACATTGTAAAGTTGTGACAAAGCATGCACCTGTTGGTCTTTACATGTTATCTTCTTTATTGTTCTCAGTAAAACTCTTTCTGTGACTGAGAGCTACACTGTGACAAAAGATGGTAGGGTTGTGTCTTTCTCGGTTTCAGATAAAATACTTATAAAGTTCTCAATTCTCCAAATGTCTGTGCATTAGTATAACTGTGTATTTCAGTAGTTTATTTGCAGTGAATAACTAGGTCTTAAATAAAAATTCTAGTTAGAAACAATAATAGATGAACAGATCGTAAATTACAGTTAAATTTATTAATGAAATTCTGAATTGAGATTCGCATTTGAAATACTTGTCTTGAGAGCCATGTAAAACAACTTGGTAATTACCATTCTTTGAAACATATCTTCTAAAATAGGCTTATAAATGCTATTTTCAACATTGTTTTCTCTAAAGATGTATTGTTACTGCCTAATTCAAGGCACTTGTACTGAGTCAACTAATAGGTAAATAATGTTCTGTCAGGAAAATTGCTAAATATTTGAATAAAAAGAGGTTAAAAATTCTACTTCCTCAGACACAAACTGGTAGAGGATTTTTCCACTGTAATATGTAGCTCTGTAAATGCCAGAAGTATGGGTTGGCTGTATGTTCACTCCTGTAAATTTCAAATTATTTAGGACAAATCTGATTTAGTAGCCATCAGCAGGAGCAACTACTGTGACATGGCTCTGACTATAGGCCGTATAATCCTATCATCCATTATCACGTGATAGTTATGATCACCATCTCAAAACAGAGAGTATAAGAAGAAACTATGTAACCATGTTTTAAAGATATTCTAGGTTGCATATCACCCTAAAGAAATGGATATTTGTGCTTAATTAGGACAATGTAATCAACCCTCTCTACCTAATCTTCAGAGAGGTCCTTGCAAAGTAGTTTACTGTTTTCTGAATAGGGAAAACTGGGGCAAAAAAAAACCAATTATTTGTTAGGAAAATGGCAGAGAATTCCCCGTTACTCGTCCCTGTGCCCATATCTCTCAGTTTTGTTTGTTTGGTTTTTTTCTCCTGCATTTTACTGCTTTATGCAGGGGTGTTTCTGTGCTTACAGGCTGTGTTTGGGGGTCATGTCACTGGGATTGGATATAAACATATCTCCCGTTTCTCTAAAATGTGTCTGTAGCAGCTGTGCACACAAAGCATATTGGCTTCCCAAAAAGGGAAAATGGAGCTGCCATATAATTCAAACAACATTAAGTCATCTGGAAGATTCCTTTATAGACCAGGAGACATTAAATCATATAGTACCAAATGGTATAAAAATATCTTTGTGAAAATATTTTATTTCTGTGATATATCAGTGTTGTATCGTTGCCAGCAGAGACTTGTATAACAATGTAAATGGCTTTTCAAGTGTTTGTTTCCATCCCAGGCTCTTTCAGCCCAGGCACTTCCCAATCTCATTGTTCCTTTGTTCTAGCGGATGTACAAAGCACTGAGTGTTTTGTTTTCTGGACCAGATAGATTAGATAAAGTCTGAATTTCTGAACTTCACCTTCTAGGCACGCAAGTTTTTCTTTACTAATGCACCTTACGAGACATTACCCAGGACAGTATAAGCACTCTGGAATTGTAGATGTCTTCTTTTGTAGAATTTGTCAAGTAATGCAGATTACAATGTTGATTACTTTTGCAGGGCTAGCAAGCTGTCAGCCTTATCCTAACTTTGTCAGAGAGAGGGTTAAAACTCTTGATAGTTATCATGACTGTTCTCTTGATATCAGTGAAATGAAAACCTTTTCAGCTGGCTGTGCATCTGACCATATGTAGTATTGGAATTTATTTCTGACTCCCAAAGTTTGACCTTTCTGATTAGAACAATTGACTTCAAGGAACGAGATTATACCCCTACTATTCACTTTTGCCAACATAATAGTCTTTAGTGGTCTAATAGTCTTTTAGTATATATTATAGGTGGAGCTGGTAGTCAAGTCTATTGTTAAGGTTTCCTGACACTTTTCATTAAAACCTCCTGTTTCAGTTGCTGTAACTGTGTGAAGTTTTAACTATTTGGCTTGAAGTTCAATGCACTTGGTCTTTGACTTGAGTTTTGATTTATTTATTTTTTTCCAGATTTAAGCAGGGGTAGTTTGGCTCTTAAGAAAGAGGTCAAAGAAAGAGTTATTTCTATTGATTGATTTTGTTAATTTAATTTTCATCTCTTTTTCTGAAGATCACTAGTGTCTCTGTGGTCCAAAGCAAGAATCCGAATTTAAGCAGAAACCTGGGTTCAAAGGGAGACTGTTTTTCCTCAGACTCACAGAATCATAAAATAGTTGAGGTTGGAAGGGACATCTGGAGGTCATCTGGTTCAAGTCCCCTGCCCAGGCAGGGCCAACCTAGAGCCAGTAGCCCAAGACATGTCTAGACAGCTTCTGAATGTCTCCAAAGAGGGAGATACTCCCGTGAATTTCCCAGTATTCTTTACTGACAGAGCATGCCACCAAAACTTGGCACCAGCATGTTCTCAGCAGACCTTTGTAAGAAGTGATTAAACCCTCTGCACCATGCAGGCTTTGAAAAAAAAAGAAAAGCTTAAAGGCAACTAGCCCCATGATACCCCTAGTGCTGTATTCCTAGAGTGGGGTTAAGTTCAACTTCATCCTTTCAGCTTTTACAGGGCAGTTTTTAATTATATGATCTCACACTCTTTAGTCTGCCTTGTTTTGGCGACCAATCAGTCAGCAGTGACTGCACTGGAAAAACAGACTTAGTTTTCTGTGTTTAAGGCACTGTTTATATGACACCTCAATTCCCAACCTGGATGTACCATACACTCCCTGTCTGATGCTAAGCAAGAGTAGCAGAGAGTGTACTCACATGGAAGCCTAATTTAGTTGTTAAATTTTTGGGAAACAATTTATTCTTTAACACCCCAACCTGTGAATGCTTGATTTTCCTTCTTGGGTTGTTTCACAATACCTTTTTAATATGCATTTTCTTAACCTCTATTGGAGACATAAATGTCAATACCTTAGTACATCAACATGTATCCCATTTCTTTTGATTTGCATGAAGTCTTCTGAGTGGTGAAATAGAGCTGGAGAATACAAGAAATAACAGTCTTTTCTTTTGGTTAGTGTTTGCCATCTCCTTGGAGTGTATCATGTTTAGAGGTGATTTTACCTGAGACCTCCTCAGTAGACAGCATAATGAATGCTGAGGGTTTCTCAGAGAAAAAGTCCCAATAAAATGCAGTTCCTACAAGTTTATGCAATGTACTGCCTGGGTTTTGTAAAATTTATCTGAATAATACTACAGCAGAGCAGAAGCATATTCTGTCAGAATCTGTTTGTAGTGGTTGAAGGCAATACAAAACCCAAAGGATTTTTGACCTTCAAGCTGTAAAATGCTCATGCCCGTTAGTGATAGCATTTAGCCAGAGTGCTAGGAAATGAAAGCCACTGACAGCACATTATCTATGAAGCTGTATTACACCGCGGCACTGCGCATAATTTGCTGGGTTTTCATGTTTGCTGTTTCTCATCAAAGTTGTTACCTTTTTACTGTCAGCATATTTCCAAGCTTGTGTACAACCACGAGGGGAAGTGTTTTTCTATATGTGTGTGTGAGTGAGTGAGTATCTACACACATAAAATAACATTTCTGAATTCTGCAGGACTCTCTTGTAGACAGGTTTCAGTGATGTGATGTTTAAAAATTGAAAGAAAATACTTTTTGAAAAGCATTGGCAGTATGATGATAAAAGGAGAGTTTTAGAAGGCTTTTTTGTGCTGCTGTGTAAAACTTAATCCCAGTGCAAGAAATCCTAGCTGATGTTTTCTCTTTGTTTTGTTTTGTTTTGTTTTGTTTTTTCTAACTACAGATCCCTTACCACCACCTCGATTTGAAATTAATAAGGAAAAAACTACACTCACAAGCTTGCAGGTTCAGTGGGATTCTTCCTCAGGAAAGGTGGACTTCTATAACCTAGTATTATTTGATCACAATAATAAAAAGATACAAGAAGTCTCTGTACCAGGAAGAATTTCAAAAACAGAAAATACTTTTTCCAGTCTTATCCCTGGGAATAAATACAACATTGTCCTCAGTGCAGTTATTGGAAATAAGAGTACCCCAGAACTTCACATAACTGGATCTACTGGTAGGACTTCTTTTACTGTAGTTCTTATGGGATTTTGCAATTCTACATTTTATAACTAACAAATATATGTAATTCTGCTATTTGGCAATATATGTGTCTGTTGATTATAAGTAGAAGTAAACAAAACATGAATTTGTGACTAACATAAATAGCTGGTTTCTAAGAATGAAGGTCTTTTGTTATGGTGTATTTGGGCATAAATTTGGGGTTGTTTTTCACTAACCTGAAAGAAACAGCATATTTGAAAAGAAAATCTGTTCAAAATTACTGAAATTGTGGAGGTAACCCTTAGGCCTTAAGCATGTGTTTTTTATTCCAACAGTGCCATCCCCTGTAAAAAATATTCAGGTCAATGTCAAGACAGATACTATCCATGCTTCATGGTCTCCTGGCTCTGGGCACGTGGATCATTACAGGCTGGTGTTGCTGGATAATCATGTCCCAGTTCATGAGATTCACCAAGAAGATCCTCTGACCTCCTACACTTTTTCAGGACTTACAGCAGGCCACCTGTATAACCTCTCTATTGTAACCGAGTCTGCAGGACTAGAGAGCAACAGTTTTCAAACAGTCAGGACAGGTATGATTTCAGAATTTGTCACAAGAGAACAAAATGTTAAGTCCATAATCTAATAATATTACAGGACATATTTCAGAATAATAAATTATTCATGTTCAAAGTGTACATTCTCAGACTTCAGTGGCTATAGAGGGAGTTAGAGACACCATAAGCTTATTTAGCTCCCCAAGATAGCATTGCAGCAAAGTTAGTGGCTAAATTAGCTTGCAGGGCGGCTGCAGCTAACTTGGCTACACTGCTTAATGTAGGCACCTCCATCAAACATGGAAAGTTAGGTGTTAATAATCTGAGCCCAAGTGCCCTAGTACTACCTCATATCTGTGAAAGATGGTTTTTTGCCTCCTGTATGAACTTACGCAGTGAATTGAGGCAGAGTGGAGTGTGATTATTTCACAGTACTGAAGACAGTTTACTCCATGATTCTTTCTAGCTGAATGGGACATGCAGAGCTCATGAGTTTCGCAAAAAAAAACCCTTTTTCTGTGACTTTCTTTACTCTGGATTGTAAAATAGCTGTATTTCTGAAAAGGAAGTGGAAAAAAAAATAGAACGGGTTAAGAACTTCAAAACTGAATGTTGAGTGTGTTAGTTTTGTGGGTTATTTTTTCCCAGAGAAGTATTGATTCACAGAAACAGAGTTTTAGAAATGAAGGGTTTTTTTCAGGAAGGTTTTTCAGAATCGACTTCTGTGTTCACAGAGAGAAAGATAAGATGAGATCTTACTAGAGTCCAATGGTTTATACACTCATGTAAGCAAAACCAGAGTCATGCCTTTGCTTTCCTTAATTTCTAGGAAAAATAAGGTGCAGTTTCTCTTACAGAAGTCTCACCATATAAACATAATGTAATATTAAGTGGACAATATTGTGATTTCTAAGGTCCACAGATGATTGCTGTTGTCACCTAGCACTGGATATTCTGGGAATTATACCCTTGCTTCATTTTATTTCTTAAAAATTTTTTATTTCTTCCAGTTGTGGGGTTCAAAACTTGTAAATCTCACAGATTTTCTCAGAATTTAAAACCACTTCATCTAATTTACATCATGGTCCTCCATTTCAGTACATGGCATGCCCCAAGCCTGATAAATGAAGATACTGGAGGTAGCTGTGGTTTTCTTTTGGTGGAGCATTTGAATAAAAGAGTTGGATTCCAGTCCCTTCTACACTGGTGTAAATCAGTCACAGCTCCAATGATGCTGTAGTGTTTAGTCCGCCAGAATGTTCACAGGCATCTCTGTTCTCAGGAGCATGTGACTGGTCTGATTTGTAGTCAAAATGACTAGTGTGAGTGCAGACATGGCTAATAGATTGTCTATTCTGTGAAACAAGAGTGGGCATCTTAAGAGGTGTCACTCTCAGCAGAAGAATATCTTAAACAGGTCTGGGTTCAGTTTCATTGCAACTGACTATGAACAGTCATTCATAGTCCATCTCATATAAGCTTAACTACCAGAGTTTGGAGGCAGCAGGTTTTATATGTTCCGTGATGGAAATATTTATTCTTATTCATATTTTCTTTTTAGTCCCAGCTGAAGTCTTAGATTTGACGGTGACTAACGATGGCAGCTTACATGCTTTAAAAGTTAAGTGGAGAAGACCTTCAGGAAACCTCAATTTCTATAATATCACGCTGTCTCATCTCGGATCAGTTAAAGAAGTCAAAACTTTACAGCCACCAGTCACAGAGACTCACTTTGACAAGCTGACTCCAGGACGTCTTTACCAGGTTACTGCCCGCACAGTCAGTGGTGAACTGTTCACTGATCGGACGGCAACTGGCAGGACATGTAAGTCTTCTGCTTCAGTAAGAACATTGCACCTAATGCTATTTTTTCCTACACTGGCGTCGTAGAAAACCACCGTAGAAGACGAAATGATTTGGATTCCAGGCAAAATAAGATAAAGAGCACAATGTCATTCCTGTAGTACCCCTTCCTGACTCTCTGGCAGCAGTTAATCTGGCAGCCAAAAGCAGCTCCAGCGTAGCTTGGGAGCAGGAAACAATAATGCATTTTGGACCTTATAGCTGGGGGAGCCTGTTACAAAACTGTTCACACTACTGTGCTTCTGACCTTATGCTACTGCACCTCTCACCATCTATGGTATCTTGAATTCAACTCGGCATAGTATGTAAAGTTTGTTACATTATGGGAAAGCCTGCATGGGTTATGCTTTGTTTATCTTCTTTCAGAAGTATCATTTTCTTTCAGGTATCACTTGCTTGAGTTCTAAACCTGAAAAGTCCTGGCATATTTCTTCCACAGCATTACTGACCACAAAGGCATGTTGTCTTCTCCACACCAGCTTAGCCCAGGCAGAATTTAGAGGGGAAAAAGTATATGAGTGAGGAGTACATACATAAATTGTTAGTAGACTCAGAGTTAAAAGATATAAATTGTGAAAGAGAAAGAGAAAGAGCACAGAATGTTTCTTTTAGATCGTATTTATTGTCTGCAACTAAACATCTCATGCAAAAGGCACATCCTTGACATATCTAGCTGCCACCCCATTGTGAGCGCAGGCTGGAAGGAGACCTGTTTCAGGTCCTTTCACATCCAGTAAGTACAAAGCTGGGCTGGTTGGATGCATGTCTTTTGTATTTGTGTAGCCTACCACTGAAGACCCTTAAGCTTGCCATTTCCATCTGAAGGGAGAGCTTCAGGCCCTCACTCAAACCACTGATCCACAGATTTGTGACCTAGACCCGGTACTTTCAAAGCTGAGAATCTAGAAGTCCCATTTTCAAGGATGCTGATCATGTGTAATTCCTTCCTTTGACTTTTCCATAGGTACCAAGAGCTTTGAAAATAGAGTCAGTTCAGCAGAAGCTTTGTGGTCTTAAGATAAGTTTGTCAATGCAGACTGTCAGGTCTACAGATACTGAAGGTGTTAGCCTCCAAGGATCCCTCTAACTCACAGACAGAGCTGGGTGGCCAGGAACGTAATTCACATCATTGTGTATTGAGTGGGTACCTACAACAGCAGAGAAATGTTGTAGCAAGGAATAGGGACATCTCAGGAATTGAAACTTTGTACCATAAGGGTGTCATGATGTCCAGCTAGTCTGACAAGGATTAACTTTATCTGTTATGATGTAAGTACATCTGTGCTTCTTAATGAAATACTGTGTGCTTTTATCCACTCAGCCATTGAAACAAATCTCCCATATTCACTGGCATGTGGGAGATCTAGTATTGCTACCCAGTTATGCCTGTGGGATGTGAAACAGGTAAGTATTTTGTGGTTCTGGTAGAAACCTCTCAATCCTTTACTAGGTACTGGAATTAAATATTAACTAAGCCAGGGAAAACATCAGAGCTTGATTCTAGCCTTATAGCTTACAGTTAATACTTGCTGATGGTCTCAGGGCTCTGATGCTGAGCTCTGAGTATGTTAACAGAAAGCTATAGGTTTCCTAACCTAAGGGTCTGCATCTGTCTTCCAGTCTCTACTTGGTGTTGTTAATGTTTCATTATTCCGTGAGAATCAGAAAAGCTTCGGTGGTCCTGTGTGACTTGCAGCAGTATGGCAGGGAGGTTTAGTGTGTAAGTTCAGGACCTTTGAAGTGGAGGACAGGACACAGAGTAGTTGCTTTAATGGACCTCAGTTTGAATCTCAGTGCCTTACAGCTGAGAGGCACTAGAACCTACAACGCCTTTGTGGAAGAAGACATCAAACTTTGCATTTCTGAGCCAGAATTTGGCCCATAGCAGCTGAAGTCTTGTTCTTAGCTTTGAAAAACTGTTTGACAGTTTCTAAGTGAACTTAAGTCCAGGAAAAAGCTGGGAAGCTAATTGAAAACTGCAAGATGCATCTGAAGAGTGCATAGGGGAGATTTTGCCTTCCCTAATAAGGGTTCTCCATTTCTGATGTAAGAAACTAGAAGTGAAAAAGTGAATGGTTTGTGTGAGAAAAAATAAAAATTATCTTTAAAATGAATGCCAGCCTTTGTAGTAAGATACCTCATGTTGCTCTAACTGATCCACGTACTTCTACAACAGCTGAGCTGAGAGACAGGTTTTGACAGTATGCGCTTAAGTCTTACCTGAAACACCCAACTGCAGAATTGCTCTCTCAATCTCTGTATTTCAGTTCCCCAGAAAGTTTCTGAGCTGAAAGCCGGTGGTGGTGGCTGGCTGAGGTCTCTGCGAGTGAACTGGATGCCCCCTGCGGGAGACTGGGAGAGGTACCGTCTGCTCCTGTGGAACCTCTCGGCCCTGGTGCTCAACATCACCCTCGAGAAGGACACCACGGAGTACTTCATCCACGACGTGGGCCTCATCCCCGGGAGGCAGTACGGCGTGGACCTCATTGTGGAGAGTGGTGATTTGCAGAGCAAGACTAGCTGTGTGGGGAGAACAGGTCAGCGTGCTCATCCGGGAAGTATGGAAGTGCAGAATGGTCATCTGGGCTCGGTTGATAATGATAAAGAAAGGGTACTTGGAATGCACAGATTAATTTCACTATTAATACTCAAAAAAGGAGTTCCCCTCTAAACAACAGAAATAATTATTTTCAGCAGTTCTGTGAACATTTTCAGTGTTATTTTTGTGGTAAATATTTTGTTAGTGAAGGTTTTGGGAATTACATCACCATTCTGTTACGACTGAGGCCTTACACTAGATGTACATCATTTCACTGTTCCGTTTTGTAGCTGACTGTAGGCACTCTGTATAGTTCTTAAAGTGAGAAACATTGATCCTCCTGGATTGTTCATCAGTATTTTCAGTGGCAAACTTTTTTCCTTGCCAGCCTGTATAAAGAATATCAACTTTGGTGTTAAGCAAAGCTGGCTGAGGTGTATGTTAGTGCAGCTGTTCCAGTTTTTGTTTCTGTGTTCCAGAAAGAAAATGGGGTTAGTGTGTTGAAGCTAGCCTTTCCAAAAGAAGTCTGTATAAACTACAGACATGAGTGGAATTCCTTTGCAGCATGTTAGTCAAAGTCACATCTAAGCTTCAAGCTTAAAAAATAATTGCAATATGACTGTTAATGTTGCTGCTCTATGAATGCAAAATAAGTGCAATTCAGAGGAAAAGACTTGGTGGAGTATCAGACAATGCTCAAGCCTGATTCTTATCTCACTGGAGAATGTGAGATAAGATAGGGCCACCCTACTTTATCCTCACCCTTCCTTGTGCCCATCTTTCCTGCTCTGCCCTTACCTGTCATTGCCCAAGGGCTTCATTTTGTTGATTTTGCACAATAGCAAACTTGTGCAAAACGGTAGGTGCTACGGAATGAAGCTTTCTCTAACTTCTATCCAACTTTATCAGAGCAAGGCACATTCTGATCTTGCTTACATTCTGGTCTTGCTTACTGTGGTACACATTATAAATAATTTAAGTTAATGCTTTTACTTTTAGTTGACACAGCTAAGTGATTAGACCATGATCCAATAACTAACATCCAGCACTGGGTGTATCACAGCTGTATTTGACAGGTACATAATGTAACTGTTATGAAGCACAGGTATTAGTCCCTGTTCTGAATTAATTTTCTCTTACATAAACCCACAGTCTTGGGAATTGAGTTATATTTCAATGTAACAGAGAAAACGTCAGATCAGGGGACTACATTAGGCAGCAGATGCCCTCTGTCTGCGTGCATGCACAGATACACATGAGCACACATCCAGATTCACTGATCAAATGCTTTCTTTTGTACCACTGTAAGTTTGGAGTGCCTCCCAACTCAAACCAGTGCAAAATCAGTGTCACTCTGACCCTATAATTTGCATCCTTGTTTGTTACAGCTAAGTTGGTATAGTTCTGTTTTATGGTACAAATGTTTTATATCCTTGTCTAGCACCCACAGTTCAAGAGGAAGCTCACTGTCTTCACTTCATTTCCATTCATACTAAAATACATATCCTGACATAAGTATAAACCTAGTCATTACAGTCAGAATGCATTGCTGAAGTCTGCTGCTACAGCCCTTTACTGGAAGAGTAGCACAAATAGATTTGTAAGATTGGCTTCCTAGAGAAAGGTAAAGAATCTCCTCTTGATTAGAAATACCCTGTTGCTGTCAGATTTTTGTCTTACAGGACAGAAACATTATAGCAGCTGGAGATATGGCATGTGTGTTCACTACAAAGTCCTCTTCTCATCATGACATCTGTATGCTTTTACAGCTCCAGAGCCTGTTCTCCAGCTCCGTGTGAAGCATGCTAATGAATCTTCACTTAGTGTCATGTGGATGACCCCTGTTGCAGAATGGGACAGCTATGTGGTTTCACTGGGAGACAGGGATCTTACTGTCATAAAAAAAGGGCTTGCAAAAGAAGCTAAGGAATTCACTTTCACTGACTTGGTACCTGGAAGAAAATATACAGCTACTATCACTACCATTAGTGGGATATTGAGCAACTGGACTTCAGTGGAAGGAAGAACAGGTATCAATATGTCAAACTATTTTAATCATTACTTCTGTTAACAACTTTCTGTTACAGTGAACTGAATAAACTCAGTGGCTAAGTCTCCAGTCTTGAATTTATGTTTGTTTCCTCAATAGAAAAGTTATGTTTCTGAGTCTCATTTCTGACATTTCTGTCAGTTTTCTTGCGGTATTTATTCAAGGTTTTGGGGAAATGGATATGTAATTCCTGGCACAACAGTTTTCTGAAATACTGTGTTACATCTGATAAATCTCTATTAGCACAAGATTCCATACAAGAAGAACAGTTTTCACTGGGTGTCTTCAGGAAGGCCACTTCCTTTATTCAAAGCATGCATCATCTGGGAAAAAAAATCCAACATCAACAGGCAGGAAAATGTTGTTTTAGGGGGAACATTCCAAGGTTGACAGACACAAAACATATGTGACCTTGAAAGTGTATTTTGAATCTCTGCTCTTCTGATTCAAGAATCTGTATCTGTTACTTAGGATGATGACTGTGACACAAGGAAAGTCCCATTCCCACCCCCTGCAGCATGCTAATTTTGTGCATGTGTGGAAGTTTTAAACCATATGTGTTGTCTTTACTCTGCTTAACTTATGCATTCTTCAGTGCAAGCAAAGTCTTAAAATGTTGCTCTGGTCTGGCACAGCACAGGGAAAAACAAGCTTTATGAATCTAATCACACCTGTGCCTTGATAGTGGCCCTTACTTAAACGTTGCAACTCCTTCCAAGGCCTAAGAAGTTTAACTTTCATTTCTCTGCTATGTGATTAGATAGCTGGGATTTCACTTCCTTCTGCCATATGCCCCTTTAGGGGACCCAGTCAAACATAAAGGTTACAGTGTCCCACTTCACTGGTATGAATCAATGCTCAAAAACGCAGGGATTGTGTGTCAGCATTACATTCAAAGGGATAATGGAGATCAATGAATCGAACACAGGTCTCAGTAAGCATTCCAAACCTCTGAATCTTCTTTCCAGTGGAACATCCTATTAGGCTTGCAAAATATCGCTGTCAATATGCCAGAAAGAGGTCTCGCATGCTTGCCAGATTGGTCAGCTTCTAGTGAGGCCTGAGGTATCACCAAAAGTGTCCTTAGCACAGAAATGTGGCAGTTCAGTATCTCATTGGATTTTGCTGTGTTATGACAGCCTAATAAAACGGTGGATTTTTGGTTCAGCTTCTTATCAACATTCCAATTTTCTGGATTTTATAAATGATTGCTAATCCAGTACTGTGTGTGCAAAAAGGTTGATACAAAACAAGAGGTGAAGCTTGCAATCACATTTTGTAAAGAGTGGTTTTTATTTCAGTTGTGCTTGGTGATGTAAGCAGAAATACTTAGAAGAAGTAATTATGTTTCCTTGCTTTGACCAAACATTGTCTTAGGCTAAAGCCTAAGACCTTTCTGTGCCTTAGATAGTTTCCCATAGACCACATCCCATCAGACAGGAAGCAGTCCACAGTTAAGATTATTTTTAGTCCTGTTGAGTCTGGCTGCAAATTGGAATGTTCTTTTGATGCATTTCCTCAGTGTGACTAAACTTGGGTTATTTGGGGGATTTTGTTTTGTTTATTTTGTTTCTCCTCAGTAACATTATGACAATTTTCTTTGCAGTGCCATCCCAGGTGACTGGTCTGACTGTGGCAAGTCAGGGATCAACCAACAGCTTGTTCACCAACTGGACAAGAGCACTGGGAGATGTAGACTCGTACCAAGTGCTACTGATTCATGAGAATGTTGTCATTAAAAATGAGACTGTTCCCAGTGAAACCAACAGATACCACTTCTCTCCCCTGAAACCTGGAGGACTCTATTCAGTTGTTGTCACGACTGTCAGTGGGGGGATATCTTCAAGGCAAACGATTGCGGAGGGGAGGACAGGTAAAAAGGAGAATACTCCAACATGTCTTTTGTCAGTTGCTAAAATCTGGGTTTATTAAAGAGAATGGTCTTGTGATTAAGCCACAGCACCGAGAATTCAGAAATACAGGCGTTTCAGCCAAGTAATTCTCGTATGTGACCTCAGGTACACTGTGGGTCCAGACTCATGTTAATGTGGCTTTAGGGAGTTAACTGCACTGCCTACAGCAGGATCACTCTGGAGTGAAGACAAATATATGAGCTGAGTGATGTACAGCTGCAGTGGGTGAATTACTCCTTGGAAAGGACATTGTTGTTCCATCGACTAGATGGCAATGTAGGGTGATTGCCCCTTACTTAGGTGTGCAAATTAACTACCCAAAGGTGGTGGGATGAATTTGTGTCTCAGTCTCTCATGAACCATTGCTTTTCTCCAAGATTAAAGAATGTCCACCAGGGTTAATTATTCATGAGACCCTTCTATACTGCATAGAACAGGATTTACTGTTGCATCAAATTCTGTAAATTTAATGACTCGTGAAATGTAATACTGGTCCTTTGGATAAAAGGAAAAAATGATAATACAGTGCAATTTCACCCTATTATGTGAAGGTGGCAAAGGCTAGGTGGTTTGCTCCAATGTTCTCCTTGAAAACAACTATTTTCAGGTGGAAAAACAAAAGAAAAAAAAACAAAACTACAAACCAATTGGCTTAAAGTGCATTTTGTAAGATATTTTTTTTACTCTGGCAGCCCCTCTACTGAGGTAAGTCAGTTTAGTGTATCAGAGTCCAGTGAGAATGTGACAGTTCATTACAGTTAAAGTCTGCCTCTGTAATAACTCTGATGGTTTTGGACCAGAGTGGTGGTAATTCGTGCAATGTGGAGCCTTTGCTTGCTTGAAAAACAAAATACATTCTTGTTTTGGCCACTAGGCGTCAGAGAACTCATTGTAAATGAAACATTCTGCTATGGGCCTCACCTTCATACCAGCCTCAGCAGTTATTGCTATTATTGATGAATGACAATTTGAGAGGAGAACTCATCTTCCAGGGTTTTAGAAGTGCTCTAATTGTGCCATCAAACCCAGTTTCCCTCGCTGTATTCATAAAAGCATTTGGGTGCTGCTGAGTGGTAGTCAGTGCAGAGCTTCTCATGAGTCCCAGACTGTTTATTTTGCAGCGTGGCGTTCCAGGCATTCTCACCACAATAGGAATTGCCTAGTTAAAGCTATTCTGTTTTTTCCTCTTTGTTGCACAGTTCCTTCCAGCGTGACTGGAGTAACAGTAAATAACTCGGGTCGAAGTGACTACCTCAGTGTTTCCTGGCTGCCAGCTTCTGGAGATGTAGACAGTTATTTGGTAACACTCTCTCACGATGACCAGATTGTTCAGACTCTCACCATTTCCAAATCCTTCAGTGAATGCTCCTTCAGCAGCCTTACTCCTGGGACGCTTTACCATGTGATGATAACCACAAAGAGTGGGAAGTATGAAAATTATTCCTTCAGCCAGGAACGAACAGGTAAAGAGAGCCTCTGAGCAAATCCAGTCACCGTAAGGACTTTATATAGCCATTATCAATTATCAATCTATCAATATGTGACCAAACTGGGACGGGTGAGTAGGGGTTGGAACATCAAACCATAAAGTACAGCTTTATTATTTTGCCCCTCCTGTTGCTTTATGTCATACAAAATTACTGTAGCATGAATAAAAATCGTGTCAGTCCCTGAGAGTGAGAAAAAATCATGTATCAGTTTTGGCTCAAATGCATTTTCCTGCCCTTAACCTCTCTATTTGGCTCTTCAAATATATTCTGCAGACCATCCCCCCAAAATGCTACTCAGACACTGAAAGGGTGGGATAGGATAGACTAAATATTAAAGTGTTAGAAAAGTGTCACTTAAGACCCACATCTCTTGTTCATGGTCACATAACACCCATGACTGTGGTTTTGATCATGGAATACTTAAGGAGATTTTAACAGGAGCAGAGACATTCCAGAGGAAGGTGGCAGTAATGATGGAAAACTTTTTAAAACATCCTCAAGCAAGATGGTAAGGGGGTGTTAAAAGAACAAGAAGTAACAATTTAGTGCAATTTCAGATTTTGCATGATACAAGTGAAAATCTGAGGGACAGACATTTAAATGAGGAGAAGCAAATTCAGGATTAGTGTGAACCTGTGGAACTCACTGCTATAAGCAAAACTGACCGAGTTCCAGAAGATCAAAAATTGGAAGGGCAAACCATTGTCATAGGATGTAAAGCACCTGCAAACTGCAGTTACTATTTTAGAGGGTAGTGTATTGTTTAAATCCACGTTGTGGTCTTTCTGCAGCTTCCTCAAGTCTGGTAATTACTACAAATACAGTTCACTACAGCAACTGTTACTTCAGGAAGTTATTGCTTTCTGAATCTTTGTGGTTTTTTTCCTTTCAGTCCCTTCAAGTGTTCAGGGACTTACTGTCAGCAATTCAGCCAGAAGTGACTACTTGAAGGTGTCCTGGTTACATGCCTCTGGATATTTTGATAATTATGAAGTGATCATCAAGAACAACAATGATTTCATCCAAACAAAAAGTGTCCCAAAGGATGAAAATGAATGCGTGTTCACTAATCTGGTCCCAGGGAGGCAGTACAGTGTCACAGTCAGCACAAGGAGTGGGAAATACGAAACTAGTGAAAGGGTCTATGGCAGAACAAGTAAGTAAACACACCTGGAAACATACTGGCACATTCCAGGATTTTTTCTATCTACCGTAGCTGGGCTCAAAAATCTCATATAAAATTAACAAAGAATGATTTTTTTTTTCTTTTTTTCCTATTTATCGTTACCTACGCTCAAAAATGATGTATGATTTTAACAGAAAATGTTGAGTGTGACTCTATTTTAACTATCATTCCAAATATGGAAAGCAGTATTTTGTTTATGACCAATGTTGAAGTTACAGACATATAGAAATTGAAAGAGGAGACCGCTTCTGTGAATTTAGAAAACAAATCTTGAAACATGGAAAACTGAAAAAAACAGTTGTACGCTTTTCCACATAAGCTTAGTATTTATGCTTAAATTGTTCCAGAATGTACAAGACAGTTTTTTCTGGTCATGGAAATGCATAAGGAAAAAGACAGGCTAGACCTCAGTCTACTGAAATTACCCCAGGAACTGGAATTGGACAGCAAGGGGCAAGAGTGGTAAGGTGGCTGGTTGTGAGCCAGCAGGGATCTGGATGCAATCTGCCTGTCTTTACGTAGAGCTACCTGTAAGCTGCTGAGCCATGCTAAGAGACCAAGGTGATTAACACAGATATAGCACTGGGCAAAAATAACTGACCTGTGTCTGGCAGGAGCTGGGAACTCCACAGTGCGGTGCTGCATCACATAGACGGATTGCCTTGAGTCTTCACTGGCTCAGACCTCTTTGCACCACATTTCTTGTACAGGCAGATCCTGATCAGTTTTTGTAGGCCACGTGAACTTCCTGCAGGCTCTGTTATTATTCAGTTGTTATTTTTATGCTGATAGATTGTGGACTTCCTGTTCTGAAATGGAACCTTCCAGTGTTGGATGTGGTGTAAGCCACAAATGGCAATCTTGCAAAGGAGTGCAATCTACTGCTTTTTCTAGGGAACTGAATTAAAAGTCTTAGCTCAGGAGCATGGCTTCAGAGCTGCTACCTTTTTGCTGTGATCTGGTAATAAGAACTCCTGTCTTCTCACCTTTTCAGTGCCAGAGTCAGTGAAGGAACTGACTCTTAGTAACAGGAGCACAGAAGATCTGCAGGTAACTTGGTCAAAGGCTGAGGGAGATGTTGATAAATATGAGATTCAGCTCCTCTTCAATGATATGAAGATCTTCCCACCCATCTTCCTTGGGAACACCATTGAGGAGTATTGGTTCACAGCGCTGACTCCGGGGCGTCTGTACAAAATCCTTGTCTTGACCATCAGTGGAGATGCACAACGTGCCACTTTCATAGAAGGCCTGACAAGTAAGAAATAATGTGGTATTTGAAATGTATTGAGGCTCCTCTAGAGGAAAGAATGAGGCACAGAAAATCAAGGGTGAACCGTGATCTTATTTGATCTCCTGTAACACTGGCACAAACAGAGCAAATCTCATGGGAAGTTACACTAGTACTTCAGTCAGTTTGATCTGTGCTTAATAAACAAATGTCAGTTACCAATAGGTGGTTGCTAGCAGTTAATCTGGTTTGTTCCATAGAAATAGTATTGAGATGTCAGAGTTTGGGTTTGGGTTTTATTATTCCCATGCATGCCAGTTATTGCTTAGTATCTGTAGATAAATCTCTTAAGCTATTTTACACCTTGGTTTACCCACCTGATATGAATGGGCAGATGGATTATAACTGCAAAATGAATAAGTGTACATAAAGAGCTTTGATTTCCTGAGCTGTTTCTAAAGTATCATTTAGAGAAGAGGCACGTTGTCCACATAAAAGAACATAAAATATTTTTTTTTGTTTAACTTATATTTCCTTTACTTTTGTTCCTGTAAACACATAGAATTGCTTTTCTAAAATGGTACAGTCCTACACAAATGTCCTCAACTATACTTTTGCTTACCCGGGAGTGAAATTATTTGTACCTGTAAAAGCTCTTTGTCCTTGGAATCAATTTGCTGTGGCCAGAAAAAAGTAAGAATTAAAAAGTCTGAATTGAACAGGAAATTTGTGAGCAGGTGCCTTTGTGTTCCCTTTTTTTTCCAGTTCCAAGTGCAGTCAGAAACATTCATGTGTCACCTAATGGCATGACAAACAGCCTGAAAGTGAGCTGGACTCCTGGAGGCGGAGATGTTGATTCCTACACAGTGACTCTATTTAAGCAAAACCATCAGCTGGATTCCCAGAGTGTCTCCAAACACACCTCTGAGCACACGTTTCACAAGTTGGAAGCTGGGGAGCAGTACCGCGTGGTGGTACAATCTAACAGTGGCACCTTACACAACAGCTTAGCAGCTTTGGGGAGAACAAGTATGTTTCTTTGGAGACAAGGAGCACATTGCATTATGTCTTCCCCCATTATTTAATAATGTTGATGAATTTTATGTACCATTGGGGATGGGGACACCTGGACTCAAGGAGTTTTTTATCTCAAATGGTATGAGTTGGAGACTCTTGCAAACACTCAGGCATGGGTCAGTTAATACCAGTGGTATCTGTCATGAATAGCTTTACCTGGGTGAATGTGCGTGGAATTCAAGTCCCCAGCCCAAAGTGTGCCTTCAGAGGATAGATGCAGTTCCATCCCTCCCCAGTCCTGTACCCTCTGACACAAGCATCTGCAGGGCTGCGTGTAGTCAAATACTGTGTTCTGGCAGAGTCCATTGCACGGTCAAGGCTTGTTAGACAATGCATTGCCCCAGTATACTGTGTGTCGGAGCACACAAAACAGTGGAACACCTTGTTTTTAATACATCCTCTGTCTTTAGCACTTATATGTGTGTGCTGTGGCCTTGACCTCTGTGCAGTAGCTGCTGGCTAACTTTCTCTGTTCTGTGCAGCTGTTTTGCATCAATTTACCACTTTATTTTTCTGCTATTTTTCACGTGCCTTTCTTCTTTCAGTTGGTTCATCTCATTCTCCCTCTTTTCATCATAGTTTCTGTATACCTCTTGCTTCTCCATGCCCAGTTCATATGTCCTTGATTCTCTGTAACTTCATCTGTCTGTATGTCTAGGAATTAGATATTTGTGCAAACACATACACAGATACCCCTTTTCCCACAAGTGAACATGCAAATGTGTAATGGTGTTCTCTGTCAATTACTCTATTCACAGCTGTGTACTGAATGATCTGTATTTCACCTTGTAATGTCCTGCCTTTAATTGTTGCTTGCAGTTCCAGCCTCTGTCCAGGAATTACTAGCCCATCATGCTTACAGCAGTCATTCCTTGTTAGTGACCTGGCAGAAAGCTCCTGGTGTAGCTGAAAGGTATGACATTCTGCTCCTGAATGAGCAAGGAAACCTCCTGAGCAACAAATCAGAGCCAGCTACTGCCAAACAGCACAAATTTGAAGACTTACTAGCCGGAAAGAAGTATAAAATACAAGTTTTGACAGTCAGTGGTGGGCTCTTCAGTAAACGAGCAGAAACAGTTGGCCGAACAGGTAATCTTGGTTTACTTATAGTTCCCTTGGTCAGATATCATTAATTAAATACATGAATCATCTGTATGTCTTGATTCTGGAAAGATTCTACTAGTAGATTCCAGATATTTATGCATCATTTTTCTTGATATGTCCTTGGTATGTGAATCTGAAATTTGTTAGCGTAATATTGTGGCCATGGTTCGTGATAAGGATATTAAACCAAGCTGCAGAATGTTTGCCTTGGTCTATCTGTTATGGAACTACCTGAATGCTTTATTGTCATCAAGTTTTTAATTCACAGTCTCCAGGCTTTTAGGGCAGGGTTTGTTGTGAATATGCACCTCTGAACTTAGAGCCAAGTCTTGTGGTCTTAACTCAATTATAGCTTCTTGTAGAAACTAATGGACTAAGTTCTGTGTGAGCACAGGCTGGAGAACCAGGCCTGCTGGGAAATGCAAACACTGTATTGGAGAGACTCAGCAGCACCTCATAAATGCTTTCCCTTTCCTTCTGAAGGTTGCTGTTGATATTACATAGGTACTTGTGGCTTATTTGAAATGTATTCCAGCCATGAGTTGTTACTTTATTACAGACTCAGCTTAATGGCTATTTATTTATGATATTTACTCTCGCTTTTATCCTTCTTTTCAGTTCCAGCAGCTGTCACAAATCTGAAGGTCACAGAGAACACCACTGACCGACTGTCCTTCAGCTGGACCACGTCACAAGGGGAGCTTGATTCATATGACATCTTCCTATACAACCCAGACAAATCCCTTCATGACAGGATTTCAGGAGAGCAGCACCTCCAGCAGTGTTCATTCCAGAACCTGAGGCAAGGCAGGATGTATCGAATGGTGATCGTTACCCACAGCGGAGACCTCACTAACGAGTCATCTGTCTTTGGAAGAACAGGCAAGAACATCTAAGAAAACAATCTGTCTCTAGTTTGCTGCTCATGAGGGACACCAGTGAGCTGGTCTGAGTCTGATGCTCATGCTAGATGAGAGCAACTATTAGAAATATCAAAATCAGCTCTTATACATGAAAGGCATTAGACAAATAAGAAGGTCAATTCTGAATGATGTGGTTACAAGAGAAAAAATGAGGCAAAGACCTTTACAATCGTTCCCATGTACTCAGGTCAGCAGAAGGACATGCTAATGTATGCTGCTTAAGCCTTAAAGGAAAACAGCTGTCATCCATCCTAAAAGTAGTATTAGTCTGAGTGGAAAAGACAAAAAGGCAAAGGAAGTAGGGTTAATGGGGTAGACCAGTGAAATAAAACTTGTATGTCATGGGGAACTGTGGCTGCAGCTCTGTGTTTGTTCAGCCACACATGGGAAGCAGAGTTTCCTAAGCAACACTAGCAGCCCTGACACTCTGTGAAACCTTTTCTTTATCCTCAGGGGCGCCAAACAGTCACTCCTCTGTAAGACTGCCTTTAGACAGTGGTGCACTTTCTTCAGCTACATCAGAATGGGATGTTTCTAGGCACTAACTAGGAAAAAGCTGCTGAACCTTTGCAAAACTGTATTATAAACATCTCTGACTTTTTTGGAGGCAGTGGCAGTTCAAAATAAGAAAGGAAACTATTGTGATGTATTTCCTGATGTTTCCCAGCTTTTTGGCCAGCTGTAGTGACTGTCTTCTTTCTTACGTGCCTATCATTACAGGATAAATGTACAGTCTGCATGAACTTGGTGCTTCTCCTCTCCCTAAGGATGTTCTATGTAAATTAATATTAAACCCCTTTTTTTTTTCAGTACCCGCCCCAGTTGTTGGTCTCAAAGCATCCAACCGAAACATGACAGACAGTCTGTGGTTTACCTGGGGTCCAGCAGCAGGAGATGTTGACTTTTATGAGCTGAATCTTTACAATCCAAATGGGACACAGAAAGAAACATGGCACAGGAAAGACCTGCAAGAGTGGCATTTCCAGGGGCTCATTCCTGGCAGAAAATACACTCTCGTTGTGGTGACTCACAGTGGTGACCTGACCAACGCAGCAAATGCTGAAGGAAGAACAGGTAAAAGACACAAAAGCTTTGAAATTTTTGGTTAGTACCACCTGTCAGAACTCACACTAGTTCACAACTATGCAACAGTTTTATTCTGAGGGAGGATTTACTAGAAGAGGAAAGGTACAACTGAAGGTGTAAGGATAAAGAATATCCTTAATTAAGGGCATTAAACCAATGGAGTGTGATTTTGTTCAGTACTGGTTTTCTTTCAAAGGCTGAGGACTATCTAATGTCTGTGAAAGTTGCCACCATCAGCACAGATGCAGTAACTGTGTACATGTGATAATGCTTTGTGATGTATGAAAGAAATAATGCATGTTTCACCTTATTTTTCTTGTGTAAAAATTTGTTAAGAAACCTTTTTTTTCTTCTTTTTCCCCCCTTTCTGTATAGCACCCAGTTCTCCTAACACTGTATCCTTTACTGATGTTGCAAACACTTCTTTATCAATCACTTGGCTGGGTCCTCCAGACTGGACAGACTATGATGATTTTGAGTTGCAGTGGCTTCCAAAGGATCCCCTCACAGTGTTCAACCCCTACAGCAGCAGCAAATCTAAAGTACGCATCATTTATGGCCTGCGACCAGGAAGACTCTATGAGTTCAGTGTCAGAACTGTCAGTGGTGACAGTTGGAAGACACACAGTCAGTCACAGTCTGCAAGTGTGAGAACAAGTAAGTAAGAATTTACACTGCACCCTAATACTTAGGTGAAGAAGATGCAAAACTGTGGAATCTTACCAATTCCTTTTCAGTCAATAGTTTTCATTAATAAATCCATGAATGATGGTGATTAATTCAGCTAGATTCTAAGCCCTTGCTGTTTGTTAAACCACAACACAAGGTCATCTGTTTAAAGATGGACAATCTTCACATCCAGAGTGGGGCTGTTTGGCTGCAGAGCTTAAATCAATCAGTTTCAGGGGTAAAATAAGGCTGAGTATCCAAAATTCACTCACAGTAGTTTATTGAAATAATCAAAATGTTTCTGAATGGTAAGACAGAAAGAAGGAATGAAACCCCAATTTGAACCTGTAATCAAGAGTGTTCCTCTGCTCTGCATTTCTGTCTGTGTCTGTGGATCCACATCATCTCTCACTGTCAGGCTAGAGCAAATCAGTAGCAGGCTGATTTGAAAAAGTGACCTAGAATTGTAAAAATAACAGCCTTGGTGAACTCTCATGTCACTTGGGGTGGGATTCAGCTCCAAATTGACATCTATGTTTAGTAAGATGAATAGCTCTTTAGACTTCATTCAGCATATTAATTAATTATGAGAGCATAGCTACCTTTTCCACGTGTATTTAGTCACTAAAATGTAGATGTCCGCCATCTGAAAGTGAAAACCCATCTTTATGAAATGTCACATGTTACAAATGGCACTCCACTATGACATGGATAAGCCATACTTCTGTGGTATGTTTTAGAAATATGGACACACCACATGCTACCTAGGAAACTGGATGAGTCGTAAGATGAAAGTGTCAGTATTGACTGTTCTCATTAAGTCTTCAGCAAGTAGTTTTGTTAGCTTGTTTTCACAAATAATTACTGAAGCTTCACAAACCTGATGAGGCTGATGTCACTAGGTCTGATTTCAGATGTCTGAAATAAGTTAGACAGCCTTGCCTCATAATCAGGCAGCGCAGATTTGCAGGAGAGATGGGCAGTCTAGCTCCCAGCCTCCTGCTCCAATCAAACAGTTGATGCAGAATCTATGGGCTGTAGGGTGAGCCTGTCCCTTTTCCCACTGAGTTTCAACTTCTCAATATTCCTCTAGAACCGGACAAGATACAAAGTCTTCACTGTCGGCCCCAGACCTCTACTGCCATTGCATGTTCCTGGACTCCTCCTGATTCTGACTTCGATGGGTATAGCATTGAATGCAAAAAGATGGACACTCATGAAGTAGAATTTTCTAAAAGGATAGAAAAAGACAAATCTCTGCTTAACATCATGACCCTTGTTCCCCACAAGCGATACCTGGTGTCCATCAAGGTGCATTCTGCAGACATGACAAGTGAAGTAGTTGAAGACAGCACCATCACAATGATTGACCGTAAGTAGAATTCAGAGTTGCCCTGAGGGAGGCAGTGAGAAGCAATAAGGAATTGTTTGTGTTGGTTAAACAGCAAAAGAAATTCTGAACTGCACAGTTGCCATTGTGTAGAGTGAACCTCTCCTTTGGTCCCTGTTGTGACAGACAATGTAGGATTTTAACTATATTGCCTCTTGCTATGTTGCCAGACCTGCTTGTTTGGCTCATTCACAAAATACAGCCTGAGAAACAAGAAGAGTTATCCTGTCACTTTGATGTTCAGCACCAAAGTTATCTTCAGCATCACACACCTTCCATCGTCGTCATAGCTGCTGCTTGGCTTCTTGTGCCTGGCTATTTCCCCTTGTGGATGGCTGCCATCCCCAGCACAAATATCATCAGATTGTGACACTGGGTCCTCTTTGGGCAATCTGTATGTTCTTTTGAGGTGCTATCTGACCAAATCACCTGTAGGAGTTATACCTGAGGGAGGATCACTGATTTCTGTATCATGTGCTTTGAAACAGTTTCTTCAATTTCCTACCCATAGTCTACTTAGTGGAGGGTACTGGTAGAATCTACTGGTGCCTCTTCACTACCAGGCATCATTGTGGTCAGCTGCCTAACAGCCTTCCATTGATGGCCCTAGAGCAGCCCCAATTTTTGCAGTGTCTCTGGATTCAGTGGCACAGTACAGCACAGAGGCCTGAACCACTCCAGGGCTAAACTCAGAAATGACAGGATGGCCGAGGCCTATATTCAGGGATGCTGCTATAGCTGCTTATTAAAAGCCACTTTTGTGTGAAATGCTAGATCATAAAAATTATGCTTGGGAGCTAGTGAGCTAAACTACAGAGTTCAGTCCCCTCATCAATTGCCTTTTGATTGCAACCATGTCACCACCTTCCTCTTAACACAAAGGATGCTACAGATTCAGATAGAGTAAGAACTAGCTACTCATGTCACAAGAAGTGATACCGAGTCCTCTTTGAAAGTTTGCTGTTTCATGTTTGTTCTTAATTGTTTTGAACACTGCTTCTCCCCCAGACTCTGGTTAACACTGGAGGCACTACATCAAGGGAACACAAAAAATTGTACTGGGCTTTGTAGGTGTATGACATTTAGCTAAACAAGATGTACATGTGTGAATTACTGGTTCTTCTTTGCAATCTAAAACCTTTCAAAGTTTAGCCACCTGCTAAACATATTTAATATGTTTCACATGCTTATGATATAGTTTCAGTAATGCAGATTAAAAAAAAAAATAGCAGTGTAGATCCTTAAAATCCCCACTTTTGCTGCACTGGTCCTCTTACAGTTTTTCCCTGCACACTTTCCAGTTTACTTCTTCTGTGTCACTGTTCAAGGTGTAGCTCTCATACAAAGAACATTTCCTGTGGAAATTCTGCAGTCGGTCTGGAAAATAGTACTCTGTAGCTGAATGCTGTATCTGTCTGACTCAGGGCTGTTCCTCTAGAAAAGGAAGCAGAAATATAGATGCTAAAAATAGGTAACTTCCTCTAGTGAGTGTGCTAAGTGGCCTCCATATACCTGAGTTAAACCTGTGTCATTTTTAGCAGCTACAATTTCTGATTTCATAGATTTAGCAAGACTTAATGCATTTCTGTGTGGGCTTCTGTAGAAAGTTCTACAGAGGGGCTGCCACTGTTATTATGGTTAACTCACTGCTGGCTTGTTTCATCCTTTGGAAGTTTCCCAGTGGGAGGTGAAGACACTTTTTTGATTGTAAAGAGAATAGTTTCAGAGACTTGGGTCCAGTCAGCTGAGCTTTATTACGAATTGTGTTTCCCTTACTAGGTCTAGCTCACAGCAAGTACACAAATAATGCTTTCTGTCTTTTTTTCTTTTTTTTTTTTTTTTAATTACTCAGGTCCCCCTCAGCCACCTCCAGACATCCGAGTGAACAAAAAAGAGGTGCTAATTACCAAGTCCTCCATCAACTTTACTTTTAACTGCAGCTGGTTTAGTGATACTAATGGAGCTGTGAAGTACTTTACTGTAGTTGTGAGAGAGGCTGATGGTAAGTGTTATGATGTAATATTTTTGTCTCTACAGCCTGTAGGAGCTACATGGGGAGATACACCCTCATCACTACACAGCAAAGGAGCTTCTCCTCATCTAGTGGCTGAGTTTGATAGAGGTTTGGGATCTATACCTGTTTCCTAATTTGGGGACTTAGGAACTCAGTCTCCTCCACAGAAGCAACTGCAGAGCTCAGCCAGAAGCAGTAGTTAGATTCTGTACTCTAGGTTACACTCTCATGTATATTCAGAAAATCTCCACAGTAGACTTATGTTGGATGCCATCTACAGAACCCAGAATAAGCTGCCTTGCCGTGCACAGATCTCAAAAGGTAGTTTAAATGTTAGGTGGGAACATTAAGGCATCTCTTCTGGAGAACCTCAATAAGCCATGATGAGAAGGCAAAGGTAGCATCTCCCAGGTGGTGTTTGCTTACTGAATCAAATGCATTTATGTGCAGCACTGAAAAACAGGACAGAAATTGCCCTTGTAGCATGCAAGTAAACCTCCCTTTCTGGAGTTGACCTACATATGACAAAACAGATAGATGTCACAACAATAAATACTTTTTTTTTTAAAGTGGCTTCATTTACTGTCATGCCAGCATGTGTTTTGTGACCCTTGAGAAAGTTTCTTAATCTCTCTGTCCATCAGCCCTTAGAAAAAAAAAATAAAAAATATTTCCACTGCCTCTGCATATTCTGTCATGTGGAGACGATAAAGCTCTTTGAGAAAGGCACTATCATTGCCATGGCATTGCCTGCCTGAGTCTTTTACATGATTGTGAGTGTCCATTCAGGGGCACTCCTGTCATTTCCTATTGTCAATTCCTATGGCAGCTTTTCTCTCTGTGCAGATATTTTTTTTACTTGCTTTTTGAAATAGCTGGTGGTAGGATCCAGGAATTTGTATCACAGAGATTCCCACCAACAGCAGAGAAAAAAATGTCATGGCATGGAATTCAATTTGTGCACGCCTATTGCAGCATTGTATCTGGAAAGGTTATGCTGAAATCTTGTGCGGAAGTCTGTGTGAAGTTCCCCAGAAAAATTAAATGCAAAGTTTATATTAGAAACAAGGTACTCTAACCACTGTAGCTTTGTGTTCATAAGGTGGCCTGTGCAGCCTCGAAGAAGTGCTAGAAAATGGGATAAAAATATGTCTGTCAACAGCTTGAGCCCATACACTGCCTCACATTAATGGCTGTGGTATGTAAACCTTGTGTCTTTCTCTGCATATGATGTAGGTAGTGAAGGACCAAAGCCTGATGAGCAGCACCCATTACCTTCCTACCTGGAGTACAAACACAATGACTCTATACGCATCTACCAGACAAATTATTTTGCTAGTAGATGTGCTGAAAACCCTGACAGTGACTACAAAAGCTTTGAGATTAAGCTTGGAGGAGAAATGGAAAACCTGGGAGGAAGGTGTGATCCAGATCAGCAAAAATTCTGCGATGGACCTTTAAAGCCTCGGACTGCTTATAGGTTAGATTTATGTTGGTAGTTTGGCTCTGTCACAGTGCTAGACATGGTGCAGTCTGGATGCCTGATACACTTGAGCTTCTGTAGGTTAATAGCTGGAGTGTATGATGTTCTTTTTGTTTCACTGTGAATTTATAAAAGCTTTATCCATGCCCCTGTTCCATAGGTATAAGCCAACCTTTCACTAGCATGAGAATATGATTAATTATGCACAAAACTCTACAGTGAATAGGTTTATTTATTTCCCTCTGCTTGATGGGGAGCTCTGCCATAGCTGCTAAATCTTTCCTTGGAAAGACTTTAGTCACAAAAGTACTTAACAGGAGAAGGCAAGGATGCTTCACTCAGTCTGTTTGTCACCTCTACCCCACACCAGCCCTTTGGAAAAAGCTAGAAAAGCCTGGAGGTTATTCTAACCTGTGGCACCATCCCCAAGCTCCAGAGCTAGGCCTGTGTTAGGTGTATGGTGTAGAAGAGAGCAACTGCCAAGACCAGGCTCAGCAGTTATGCAGACTGCGAGACCAAACATGAGCTCCAGTACAGCTCAATCACACCCTTCCTGCAGGGAAACACTCTCTCAAGAGATCTGCAAGCTGCTCACTGGCCAGCCAGATGAGCATGTGCCAGGCAGCACACATCATGACTTTCAGCTGCTTCATCATCATCAAGACAGTGCTACCCTACCACAGTCTGCTCTCATTAGGGCACATTTAAAAAAAAATCGGTCAGGGAAATGCCCACATTACCAGGAGAACTAAAAGTCCTGTAACAGGCAGAGCCCCATCTGTTACCTCTGCCAGGGAACATCAGAGCCCTCCACCTGTACTAGTTGGGCCCTCCCAGCTATAGTATTTAACTCAGGTGTCAGTGATCAGTGGAAAGGTTTTTGTTGTCACTAAGAGGCCAATGTGTTCTTACTTTCCTGCTGTTGTTTCTGAACATCTGATGGGCTTTAACTATAACAGTGCTGCTTTTTTTAGGATCAGCATACGGGCTTTTACCCAGCTCTTCAGTGAAGACCCGAAGGAGCTCCCTAAACCGCTCTTTGCAGACACCTTCTTCTCTTTACCAATCACTACGGATGCAGGTTAGTTGCAGGCTTGTTTTTCAATGACTGTAGCATGTGATTACATATTGTGCCTCAGAACACCGTGGTATCTAGAACTATTTGCAAGGAGTAGAATTAGAACAGATTGTTGTGTTCTGATGGCTGCTCTAAAGGGAGGCTGGTGCCATGGCTTATCCAGCCTTACTTTGAAAATTCAGGGGACTGCTTGATGCAGCTGCTGACAGTAGAGGAGAGGGTGAGTGCTCAGTGGAGCTATCAACAAGAAAACTTAAAAGTGCAAGAGAACCAAACTCCCATGTAATGAGGCTGTGCTTTCCTTTACTGTGACTGGGATTGAAAGATCTTGTGTAATGGTTGGAAAAAACAAGGACAGAAAATCAAGGCCAGGTTTTAGTTAATTGGTTTTTAAATGCCTTACATTTCTTGTATTTAATCATTTTCTTTAGCTGATATCATATCCCCTGAAAGTTATTGATTCTTTGATTCTTCATATCTTTCCCTCAAGTTCTATAAATTTTATTTCTAGAGCCTCTCTTTGGCGTTATTGAAGGTGTGAGTGCTGGCTTGTTTCTGATCGTGATGTTAGTGGCTGTTACTGCATTATTTGTCTGCAGACAAAAAGTTAGGTAAGTTGAGTTCCTTTATCAGTCTCTGTTGCTGAAGTCAGGTCAAATAATATCCAATGAAGCAATACAATATTTAGAGCATAGCTGAAATTGGAGGAATGCACTGTATTATTCAACAGATACAATCTATGTCCCCCAGCACCTGTACACGCTAAGTATAGAACTGACTTACATATTAAGAGATCTGTATGTTCTTGATTCAAATACCTACTGATGTTAGTCAGAATTATATCATAGAGGGTCCTTGTAACGTTTAGTTTTCTGTAGGAGACCGAATATTTCTAAAAAACAAGATTATAATTCGAATTAATATCTTTTGTCAAAATGTTGTTTCAAATTAATTTCATCTGCGTGTAGATGGGAATCTCTTGAAACTGTTCCTTTAGAATATATCATTCCAGTTCAAAAATCTTAAGCTGTGGCATTACTTCAGTGCCTAAAAGATTAGCTCAAACTTCATTTATCTTCTTTTTTGTCAATTATATTTACATATTTTGCATTATAGTTGAATTTTAAATAGTGAATTTTAAATATGTTTTTAAAAAGTGAAATATTCTATCCCAACTTTGAGAAAAGCTTTATCCACTTAAACCATTTTGTATTCAGTTCTTTTTCTGGCACAAGATGAGGTCTATTTTGTTTTGAATTTGCTTTTCAAATGCTAGAATTTCACATTGGAAAAAAACCCTGTTCTCTGACTATTTGTAGCTTTGAGCTGGAATGGATTTACCTTTTAGCAGTGCAATTCTTGGGCTTTATGAATAAATTCAGTGTATTCCTCTCTATGCCATAAAAAAAAAAAAGAAGGCATAAATCATTACCAATAGCAAATGAAAGACAACACTGACCATATGGAGTCAGTCAGTATCACTTCTGCAGCTTTCCCAAAGCCTGCTGTGGTGCTTCCACTTACTCCTATGACAGTGGGCATCTGCTAGAGGCCTGGTCAGCAGAGTGGATGTCCTGGAAACTGTAGACCTTTTACAGCTCTGAAAATCTATCTACATGTTCTTCTCTGCCTGTAGAGAATCAAGGGCCTGTCTTAAAACAGGACACCCTCCTTAATGATAGGGTGGGCTGTGAGTGTTTCAGAGTGTTTCAGAGTAAGAAGAAAGTCTTATTACCTGTACAGATGCATACACTCCACGTCACTATTACCAAAATAAAATACAAGAAATCTCTCTGCCACAACTAGGAGTAACATCAAGTGATCAGAGCACAGATCAAAATAAACTGCCTTAAATTCCTTTTTTGTAACTTACCAATTTTTTCCTGACGTCAGTTATGTTATTGGCAGCTCCTACCAATATCAGAACATAACGGCAAAACAGAATTCTTTTCTTTTTATTCCAGCAATGGCCATGAGAGACCTACAGCAAGGATGAGCATTCGCAGGGACAGGCCACTGTCAGTCCATCTGAACTTGGGGCAAAAAGGGTAAAATCAAAATTTTTGTTTCTAAGAGCAGTATTTTAACATAGCATCATGGATGAACAGTCCCATTTGGTCACTCGCTGATTAAGTGTTTCTTTTTCTTTTGAAATCATTCCTAGGAACCGGAAAACTTCCAGGTAAAAAGAAAAAATAATACCTAAAAAAGCTTCTTGATAACTAACTGGATAAATTACAACTGTGATTCATCCTGTGATTTTTTTTTTTTTTCTTCCTCCTGTTGTATATTTTAGTCCAATCAAAATTGGTCATTTTGAAGCACACTTCACCAAACTTCAAGCAGACTCCAACTACCTCCTGTCCAAGGAGTATGAGGTGGGATCCTAACCTAGGCAAAGCTTTATGAAGGGGTGGGCTGGCTGATTCAATGGGTTAATGCATTAGAAAGGCAGCTTTTGTTTTATTTGGATTTGTCTAATAAGAAAGTTTGAGAGTCTCACCTAAACTCCACTTGTCCTAGTGCAGAAAACAGCTCTTTGTTTGGCATAACATATTCTGGTTGGCACCCTCTGCCCAATACCTATCTGGCCGAGATCAGGAGCATTCATTCATGTGGCACATCTGTGTGATAAAGCATAGAAGGCACCTGCCAGCCATGTGCTTGCTTTAAATTAGCTATTTTTGGTTTGTTTTTTAAAAAATACACCCATTCACTGTCCATGGCCTTGAGAGCTGATAAGCACTGTGTCCTCCTGTGCTGTCACATCCTTTAATTATTTTCACCTCACATTTTATTCCTACTTTTTTTTTTTTTCCTTGCAGGACTTGAAAGATGTGGGTCGAAACCAGACATGTGACATAGCGCTCTTGCCAGAGAACAGAGGGAAAAATCGATACAATAATATANCCCCCCCATTTTATTCCTTCTTTTTTTTTTTTTCCTTGCAGGACTTGAAAGATGTGGGTCGAAACCAGACATGTGACATAGCGCTCTTGCCAGAGAACAGAGGGAAAAATCGATACAATAATATATTGCCCTGTGAGTTTTAGGTTTGGTTGTGTAATATTACATCATGGCAGCTATTTTTCACTCTTTTTCATCAAACCTAGTGGAAAAGAGTGCAGCCAATCCCTTCCCTCCTTCCTGTCAGAGATGAAATACCTCTGCCAGCTCAGGTTCTGGTGCTTGGAGGCAGATGATGTATGGCCCTGAGTGGCTTCACACAGACCAGTAATTTAATTTCACACTACAGGTGTAATGACCAGCATTCAGTCTAAAGAGAAAAAGCTCCAGCTTGTGGGGGCATTCAGTCACTACTGATACCAAGGATAGTAGAAATAACAGTAGAGTTGTTTACATATGGGGTATCATCCATTCTGTGCCTTTTGACAGCCTGGCCAAATCTTTCTTCTTCAGAGGACACAGCAAAGCTACTATGCAATGTAGAGCTAGTGTGGTTCTGTGTGATAAGACACACATGTGAGGTTAGCCCTATTTTCCTGAGGCAAGACCTGTAACTGAGAGTTTCCCTCTTTAATCTCTTATCTGGCAGTTTCGGAGGTACCGCATGCTGTGCATTGAGGAGGAACAGCACACGATTCTCTGCTCCATATGTTGCCCTGCTGCTGGTGGTGCTGTGTGCTTGGAGCACAGCCTCACAGCATCTCCTGTGTTATGCCTGCTGTGCCGGGCTGGGGAGCATGCCTGCCATGCACAAGTATCGACACCTGACTGAGATCCAGCACAGCATTATCTCGCAAACCAGGGACCTGGTGACTTAGGCAGCTTAGAGGGCTCTCTACCTAGGGACAACAGTTGGCCTGCTCACACGTTAGCTCAGGAGCTGTGCAGACCACTGAAGCACCACTGCTTTTTCAAGGGCAGCTCTAGACATTGCTCTCCAGTACAATACACTGCTGTCGGGATCAAAGGAGGATGCTGCTGTGGGTCTTTTGTTGCCATAAAAAATCCTGTGCAATTCACCAATGGAATTTGGGGATATTCGCTGCTTCATTCTCGCCCATCCATCTCCTGCTCTTTGGAACACTCCACAGCACTTGCAGATGAAAGAGGCAATACAAATGTAAACAGTAATTCCTCTAGATCAGCCCTCTATACGAAATCCTTGTAATAATGCTGCCAGTCATTTCAGAAATGCATTTCTCTATCTGGGAGAGGGACTGAAAAGCAAGACCTAGCTATAAGCCTCTTGTAATCAATTTCTTCCTAGATGATACATCAAGAGTGAAGCTTTCCAATGTGGATGATGACCCTTGCTCAGACTACATTAATGCAAGCTACATACCAGTAAGTGACTCAAGGATGGTATTTTACAGTCCTCCCTTCAGTGGTAATTTGTCCTTCATCTAAAACTGAATATAAAATTGAATGCTTAAGGCTCCCCTCCCCCTTCATTTATTCACTTGAGCTAAAAGTCTTAGAACTCATTTTGTGGGTGTGCTGAAAGGCTGTGTCTGACTGCCATTAAGTTAACTGTGAGTGATTTACCCAGCACTTAAGGACACTTTCTTGGATCACTGTAGTTATGTAAGATAGCAGGTTTAATTGGTGAAGGACACATTTTAAAGGTCACATTTTATACAGTGTCCACAACAACTGTAGCTTTCACAGCAGGTGGCATCTTCATTGTGGAGCTGTAGCTCATCCTGACAGTGTTGGCACCTTGCAAGGTGGTGAAACTGGCTGAGATTAAAATAATGCCCTTTGCCAGAGAGTTGTGATTGATAATAGCAGTGGCTTTAGCAATCCAGATTTCAAGCTAGAACTCAGCTAATTTATTAAAAACAGTAAATAAAACAAAAACCCCTAGCAGCTCCAAAATTGCCTGAGACTCTGCTGAATGCAATAGAACAATGAAAAGCTTTGAGTGCCACAAAAGAAATGGGATTTAGATACACTGCCGCAGTCTTTTCCTTCTCTCCGCTCCAACCAGCCTTCTGCTGCTTTCAGGTCCAAGGCAACAATTTAGCTCTTAAAACTATTGTCCCAGCAAGGGCACTGTTACTGCAGAGCCCTGGCTGCAACCCCATGGCTTGTTCAGTTGCTGGAAGATCTCTCTTTTTCTTGCCTTTATGGAAACTAATGGAGTTCCTTTTACTTGCAGGGCAATAATTTCCGCAGGGAATACATAGCGACTCAGGGCCCTTTGCCTGGCACCAAAGATGAGTTCTGGAAGATGGCATGGGAGCAAAATGTTCACAATATTGTCATGGTAACCCAATGTGTTGAGAAGGGACGGGTAAGCAGCGACTCTTCTTTATTTCCTGTGACTATTTTAACATCTATTAAAAGTGTTTTCTATCACACTAATTCCAAAGGCCTCGGACAAAAGAAATGTACAGTAAGAGATAAGATGCATAACCTAAAAACTGGAGACGGATTAAGGCTGTGATGCAAGGATGCAGTGATCATCCCAAGATCATGTAGCATTTCAAGGGTAGAGTTAGGAACACAGCTCAGTGTTTCTGGTCTCTAATTCAAGACTTTGCCCACTAATACTAATATAATTCCCTTAAGCAGGCAGGACGGCCACCAGCAATTAATGTCTGTTTATCACATCAACTCAAATCAACTACTACTTTAAATTTAAGCTCTAGAGAGCAAATATTATTAAATACATGGAATTATCCCTGTAGCATAAGCTCTGATGTAGTAAGCAAAGAGACCACTCACACACTTAACAGTCTTATTGAGTGATAGTCTAAGTAGGTTAATTAGCTGTCTCAGCAATCCACCTCCCCAAGTATGACCACGTCCCGCACCCTTTGTGAGAGAGAGACTAGATCTATAAAAAGATTAAACAAACTTGAATTAGCAATTATCAAGAGGCACATGGGGAGATCTTTCCTTTCAGTTTACCATTTTTTCTTGAGATGGTGAAAGCAGATGCAGGACAGGCAGCCACCTTTCTCCTTCTGTGCCTCACTGGCTTTAAGTGGGACCCCACTGTCATGTCTCAGCAAGAGGTGGGGAAGTGGGCACTGGAGGCCTAGCTCTCATCCAAGTAGAGCTCTGTGAAGTCTTGGCACAGAAGACGTCGTGGCATTCAGAAGAGGGCATCAGTGAGGTGTTTTCCATTCCCCCATTGCAAACATCTATGATGACAGCTTCCACTTCGCTGGTCTTCCTAACCCGTTTCTACCCAGGCCCTGTTTGTTGAGAAGGGCAGAGTATGGCATCCCCCTCCAAATTCAACTATTGCTTTTCTTCCTTCATTCACATGCACAGGAAGTCTGAAGTCTGCTTTTGCCAGCTCTGGATGGAAGCTTTATTTGCAGCTGGTACTGACACTAAATTTATCCTTTTCTGTGTCCGTGCAGGTGAAGTGTGATCACTACTGGCCCCTTGACCAGGATTCCTTATACTATGGAGACCTCATCGTTGAGATGCTGTCTGAATCAGTGCTCCCAGAATGGACAATACGAGAGTTTAAAATCTGCAGTGTACGTTTGTATTCATACTATTTTTAAATTAATTGACTTAAAAACACACACAAAGCTAAAATAGGAAGTTTGCTGCTGCAGCACAGTTGCATCATGTCCAGCTAAACTCTGGCAGCCGCTGTAGCATTTGCTCTGAAGGTGCATGTTGTGTTTGTCCCCTCCTCTCTCATATATTCTAATGACCCACACTTTCTATCCCAACAGGAAGAGCAGCTTGACTCAACAAGGCTCATTCGTCACTTCCACTACACAGTCTGGCCAGATCATGGTGTGCCAGAGACCACCCAGTCCCTGATCCAGTTTGTCAGAACTGTAAGGGATTACATCAACAGGACCCCAGATACAGGACCAACTATTGTGCACTGCAGGTGTGTGCAGCAGCAAAAGGTCATCAGCACAGAGTCTTTGTTCATCCCAAATGTTCATCCTTATTAGGCATGGGCAGCCACAGAACCCAAGAGATAGTTGATGGGCTTAAGTTTCCAGATATATCAAAGCAGCATTCCCAAGGTACATGCCCTTGCTCACAACCTCACCCTGGAGATGCCCCAAAAATGATTCTCAGGGAACCACTGTGTTTCTGTGGGACCATCAGAGAGCACTATACGTGCCAGCACCTGCCAGTGCTTGTAAGCTTTTGCATTCTTAAATTGCCTGTGTGCTGCTGTTGCAGCCCAACATCTGAATCACAAAGGGATGTTCTGAAAAGGTAAGATACAGCCAGGGGCGAATCTGACTATGTATGGTTGTTGAGACTAGCTGACAGATCCATTCTTTCCACCATTCTGACTGAGACTCTCCTCTCCTAACTGCCTTCCCATGCTCTTCTCCTGTTGTGCCATCGGCTGCAGTTTTTTCTTTGCTCTGTGGTCCAACCCTACATGCATATACAGAAAAGGCAAAAATTGGACTGCCTAATCCATGACCAGCTGCAGCAGAATGTGGAGTTACAGAATGAGGGCATGCAGTGTGGTCTCGTATGTATCTTCTGAGCCATATGCTCAGTGGTACTCCTTGAATGCAGTATCTGACCCCTGCACCCATCATATGGGCTGAGGCATGTATGTTACATGACCCCACCTGTGTCTGCCTGTATATCATGTGCTGCAACAGATCTAATGTAGAAGTCAGATATCTACTGTATCACAGGCAGATCAACTTTCCTCTTTCCAGACTTCTGTCTCCAAGTTCAGTCTCCCAGCGTTTCAGCTACTAGGGACTCTGGGATACTTTGTCTTATTCTGACCTTCCACAAGGCAACTGATCTTTTAAAATCAAGTCTACTGATTCATCCCTGGAGAGAAGAGGTTTTAAAATTACAGTCAGGTGCCGTGTCTCAGTGTATCTCAATGACTGAGTTAATCTAAAGCAAAAAGCAGAACGGGCAGTGGTAGAGATACCTCTGCCATCACTATCTTTTCCTCCTTCCTAAACAAATTCCATTATAAAGTATCTGAAGTCCCAGAGATACGATTTGAACAAAGAGCTTATCACCTTGGAAATCTCAACTTCACAAAAATATCACATGAAGATAGTGCTTTGATCCATCTCCTTTTAAATCTTTTGTGTTGTTTTCTTTTCTAGTGCTGGTGTTGGCAGGACTGGCACATTCATTGCACTGGACCGAATTCTGCAGCAGCTGGATTCAAAGGACACTGTTGACATTTATGCAGCAGTACATGATCTAAGGCTTCACCGGGTTCACATGGTTCAGACAGAGGTAAGTTTTGTAATTCAGAAGCACCAGCTGCTATATATAACAATCAGACTCTCATCTTAAAGGCTCTCAAAGCACATCAGTTACTCCACTGTGAAATAGTGGTTAGATATATTTTAGCTCTGTGAGAATTTCTAGTTCGGGATTGTTTCCATTGGCTCCCCTACAGCCAGTCCAAACCAGTGGTAGCAATGCTTCCTATAGATTTCTCCTATTGGCACTGTTCCACAATCACCCCAGCAGCATTATGCAGCAGACACTTAACAGCACATTGTTGTGTTAGTGCAGTGTCCAGTAAATGAGCTTTGAGCAGAGATAAGTCCTTCAGGGATAGGTTTGGAAGATAAGCCTAAACCAGACAGATAGGTCAACATAATAGGGAAGAAGAATGGAGGGCAGAGAAAATTAGATGTACATAATTTTAAAACTCTAAGCACTGTGACCTTGTGGCTTTGCAGTTCATTTTTTATTGAGCTGCTCTGTCATTTTCATTAATGGTATTGGAAAGTCGATCAGCGGTCTTCTAACATACTATGCAAAAGCAAGTACATTCGTTCTCAAAGTGCAGAAAAAGTACGTGTTTGGAATTTCTTTCTGTGCTAGCAGTTTTAAAACTGCAAGAAAAATCACGTTACACTGAGAGCAGCTAAATGCTTAGGAGATGATTTAATGAAAGCAAGTTGTGGATGCAGTCTTCAAGTTTTCACTATGAACTGTTAATAGAAGAAGCAGAACAAGTTTGATAGGTCTGCCTGTTACTAATGGAGCTCTTTGTTGCAATTTGGAAATGAAAATGTCAGTGATAGCACTTCCTGATAGATGTAAAAATCACATGTGAGTATAAAGAGAGGCTCAACTGGAAATGCAAGAGAGATTTCCTGGAACTGTCTTAATCACAGAAGACCTTCTGTTGGAGAGAGGACAGATTCACAGCCTGACCTGGGCATCCTCAGAGACAGAGCCATCTCATCTTCTCCATTCCCAACAGCCACAGTCAATAAAGGCAGACAACATCTTAGAAGGGTGGCTCTTTTTCCCTAGCTGGAAAAAGAGACAACTACCTCAAGAGCCTAAATTTAACACCAGGTTTATAGACAACAGAATTTGTGTGATACAAAACCCACATTTGACATGAGCTTGACATGACCTCTAAGTCAAGAGGCAGTCAGACCAAAGCAAAATATCTATAGCAATAGTAAGGAGCACCCCACCTTCCTACATGCACTTCTTCCCCAAACCAGCAGTAGCTCAAGTCTTACCCATATCCTTGTGGTAACCAGTCCCATCCCTGGAAGAATTCGCGATCAGAAGAGCTTTTGCAGCTCACACATATTTAACCTTGACACTTGATCTGTAACATGCTTGTAGATTGACCGTGTAGCTGTGTCAGTGCACAGCCACTGAAGCTGCTCTATTCTCAGCAGGTATTACTAATCTGAACTGTCAGTTGCATCTGTATATAGTTTCTGATTTAGAACTCCCTTTCATCAAGGTAGCTTGGAGCATGAGCAATACAATTTTCATCCTCCTGCAAGAAAATGAAGTAAATTTATCCTGGAGTTTTATGATGACTCAAAGTTTGCAATGAGCAGTGAATCATGAAGTAATTCTTACACCTCTTTTAAGAAAAAGTAAAGGAGGTGGGGAGAAGGGGAAGAAAACATCTGGTCCACAAACTCCATTTGATGTGTGTGAAGACCCTATTTCCTGGTGTTATTCATGTTTTGGCTTCCACGGTCTGTTTGGGCGTTGAGCTAAAAGCTGTGTTGCCATCTGTTGATGTGGTGGAAGCCAAATCCCACGGGGGAGTGCAGGGCATTAGATAGAACTGTTTGCAATGACATGCTCCAGCCACAGGTCACAGCACTATCCTATGCAATCACAGTAAAACAGCAGCAAAAAATACTGCCCCTTCTTCAGACTTGGCTGAAAGCTGTTTGACACAAGAGTCTGCAGCTGGAGACATGCAGAGGACCAACAGCAAACTGTGTCCTTCAGGCTCAAAAGGCCATAGGCTCAGCAGAGCAGCTGTAACCCAGGCAGAGAAGCTGTATGCCATTGCAGTCCCAAGTGGTCTTTGCCAAAATAAGTGTCCATTGCCTCGGCCAACTGTGCACTGGTGGGTGAGGTGCAGCCGTATGTATATAACAGCAGGCACCCTCACTTTCCCAGTGCCAGAGCACCCTGAGAAAAATGTGACAGAGCAGTAGAAGAGCTTCTTGTGAAAAATAAACAAAGGTGATGTGGGGGGAGAAAATACATGTTCTTGTGCGAGAAGTTACGTCTTTGAGCTAAAGTAATATTAAAAAGGTACATCTTGATATATGAAAATGCTTGGCCTTTTTGGGGTACCATGCTACACTCATCAAAAAACAAGTATGACCCGTGTCCTAAACCACAAAGAGTAGCAAAGCGTGGTGATTTAACAATCTGTTCTATCAAGGTAGTTTGATAAATATTCAATAACATGCTGACTCTCCCTACTTTGGTTGTGACTGTCATCTTAGCTCCTTTCCATGAAAGGCAGTCTTCAGAAAAGACAGTATCTAATTCACCATGTGGTCAGAAGCAATCTTGTAACACACTGGATCAACAAAGTACTGCATTTGCCAGAAACATCAAAGTTCTATGAAATAATCATCTATTATGATAAAACTACGTGAAAAATACCTATTTTACAAAAAAAAAAAAAAAGCCAAACAAACAGGAAATTATTTGTCTCTTCCCTATACCTATTAATTCTGTTAGATGCCCTTTATACCAAAGCATTCAGAAGTAGAAGCATCCAGCACAGCATCTCATGTCAAATTATGCCTTAGAGTTGAAAGAGCTTTCACTCTTGGCAAGACCTGTCAAAACATGTTATGTTCATTTATATTTTACTGGTAGCATTTCTAAAAACAGGTGATTGCAAAAGTTTACTATATTGCTGGTGTGAAATGGAGATTAATTCTAGAAGTGTATTTTGATTTTTAACACCACCTTTGATTTTGTGTGAGGAAGTCAGCTTGTAATGACTTTTCACAATACAGAAAACCAAATTACAAAATTTCTCAGAGTGAATTAAAAAAATTCTTCTGCAGTGTCAATATGTCTATCTACATCAATGTGTGAGAGATGTGTTAAGAGCCCGAAAACTTCGCATTGAACAAGAAAATCCCTTGTTTCCAATATATGAAAATGTGAATCCAGAGTATCACAGAGGTAAGTGCAAGTTTATCAGAATGCAAAACATTTCAAATGTAACAGCTCATTGACAGTGTAATTGAAAGGGAAAAGTGTGCTGTTCCTTGCCACCAATATTTGTTCTCTTCTGGACCTTCATTTCTTTACTTCTATGCTCTTGTCACTATTGCAGTTGCATCTTTATTTCTTCCATTAGTAGTCATTATAACATCTCTTCCTGCACCTACCTTGCCTTCATGCTCTTCTTGTCTCACATTTATGATTCCTGTGCTGCTGGGGAACTGAACGTTCCCTATCATGATAATGGCTTCCTCCTTTACCTCACCAGTGTTTACACCATCAACTTTTAAGCACGCTGAGGCCACTGGCTGAGCTCGCTGGTCTTATCTGTCAGTCATGAAATTCAGTTTCTGTCCTGAGTCACCCTCATTTGCTGTTGACCATATAGGCAGCCTTTGGAGACTTCCCATCCTCATTGATTGGTTAATGTAGATGTCCAAGGCTGTGTTCATTCTTTCTCCTCCAACTCTCCATCCTTGTAAGCTCTTTTTTTTCCTAGCCTGTATCCAGTCCCTTGGCAATAAGAATTGCAAGTATCAAACCTGGCACTAGCACTGCCCTTCATCTCCTGTTCTCTTGGCCACTCTGGAGAAGCTGTAAGCAAAGGTGGCTTGTGTATCATGGTAGAACTGATTCCTAAAGGCTGTAGAAATTTTCAGAATCAGACAGCAGAATTACAGCAGTTTCTCAAATTTGGATATCAGGAATTGAGATTATATGATGAGAGATCAAAATAATTTTCTTGATCTGGCCTGTGGTAATCAGAGTTGCCACCAGTAAGTAGAACAGGCTTGCAGGAGGCCCAGGACTGAAACAGCCAGTATTCCATAAGTTGTGAGTGTTGGCAAAAGCAGAGGTGGGATCTGCTCTTTAGCTGTCACACCAGTCACCAGCTGATGCTGCTGCCACACAGCCACCTTTCAGAGCCCTGAAGAAAATCAGCTGGCAGAGCTGAAAGTGAAGCCACCAGGGTTCTTCTGCTGTTTCTAATCTCAGTTTTCCTTGCTTACAGATGCTGTTTATTCAAGGCACTAAGAATGTTACAGACATCTGCTTTTGTGACCACTTTTGTTAACTAAAGGGTTTGGTTTGGGTTTTTTATGTATGTATTTCATGCACTAGAAAGGTGCCAGACCTTTCTGTTGAGACTGTATAATTTATTGGTCTGGTGACTTTTTAAAAGATATGTAATTTAAGTGTAATAGATATTAATGTATATAATTGTATTTTGGCATTATGTAAATATGTATTTTTTCTATATTGTTTATATTAATATTAAGCTTCAGATAATACTATTTTTTCTTATCACAGTTTTTATGAACTGTTCTGCATAAACTATTTTTAATTGTATGGCTAACAGGACTGCTGTGTTGAGGGCAGTATTGACATGTAACACACAGGAAAAATCCTATAAGGAGAACCTCATATTTTTAAACTAGTTCAGTGTTTGTGAGATGAAATAAGCTACTATTAAGTAAGGGAACAGTAGTCCTGTATAGGAATTACAATGCTACTCTACACTTTACATTTACTGCTTTTGATCTGATGAAAATGGGTATAACCCATACCATAATGACATACCTTCTGTAGAACTCATTAACGGCCAAACAAAGCAGGGACCACCTCACTAGCAGCAACTCTTTCAGTCTAATGTGACATAGTAGAATTATATCAAACAGCACACGCTGCCATGAAGTCTAACAGACCTCCCCCCACCCCTCCATACTTTGAAAGGTGGCAGGTCACAATTTGATTTCCTCACACTGGTTTAAGAGAGCAGAATCATACCACAGCCTGTGTCTGTGCATTTTCACATGTGCATAATTATAATAAGGAAGGTGTCTAAGGAAATGCCTCAGACATTCATGTTAACAGACCCATAAGGATGTGAAGTCTGGTAACTTGTGTAGCTTTGTCATTAAAAACACTGCTGTACCCTAACAGCTAAAAAGGTAGAGAGATTATAAATGTATTGAAATAAAGACAGGTAAAGGTATATATCCCAAAGTTTGCATAACTGGCTTTGGCCTTAAGCTGCTTGCAGTATAGCTGCCTTGGCCCAAGGGTTGATCTCCTTTGAATGCCACTTGCTTTCACGAAGGGAAAGCATGGCCCCAGCCTGTCCACCTAGAAAGACTCCTCCAATTAGACATTGCCTGGACTCCACCACCACAAGTGCAGTTGGAATAGAAAAAGGCTTATCAGTAAACCAGGGGCTATAGACTGGCAGGGCTCTGCTAATCATGGGATGACTCAAAGCATTTAGTGATTATCAAGAAGTACAATTGAAGAGCACTCACCTGGTGTCCTGCCCAGCCTGGCAGATTAGGCACATCATCTCTCCACTGCAAAGAGGCTTCTCATGCAAGGGCCTGAAAGCTCTGTTTAGCTAGTCTTTGTCATTAGAAAACACTCTTCAAACAAAGAGAGAAGAGGCAGTACACAGTTCTCCATCCGAAAAAGGAAGTGCTTGATAGTTCCCTTTTAGTGCACCTACCCCTACTTTACCTAGGGAAAACAGCCTGCTGCTGAAAACAAGTGCCTAAATTTCACTTATACTTTGGAAAGCAAGAAATATTTCTGAAGGCCTTCTGACAACCAGCCAATGCACCAAAGTGCCTAACTGAGGAACTGCTGTGGCTGTGGGCCAAGACTACTGTAATTTCACCATGACGTATTGGAGCTACACTCTTCTTGCCATAGGAACACCTGCCTGACAATGGCTGAAGAAATATGCTAAGCAGCTCTGACATAATTTTCTTAAATCATTTCGAAGCAGAACCAACAGGACTACACACATTCATGACACCCTGGTTTTCCTAGAGAGAAGGAAACAGCCTGATAGTCACCCTTCCTACTCTACCTGGAGTCTCATCCTTTCTTGGCTGAATATCCTTGAGTGCCTCAGAAATCACCCTTCATATCAGTTTTCATGTAAGCTTGGTTAACCTTTTAAGTGTTTCTGTATTGAATATACTGCCCATTCTCCTTGTATGTCCTCTTTGGCCCTACGTAAATGTCTAGGTTCACCACCCTGGTGAGATCTGTAGAAGGGAACTGGAATTACAGTAGAAGCCATTTTCACAGAGAAATGTGAAAATTTTCTGCAGGCACCTTTATTCTGTTTCCATTGCTAGATGGATGGTAGATTAGCAAGCAAGGACAAGAAAGGATGGCAGATTTAGATTGATTATTGACCCTGCTACTAACAGCTGAACTGAGGGCATCATGAAAATTGCCACTGTACTAATGCGCTGCATTTAGCTCCTTCTTTTTGCAGTGGTAGCGGAGGAATGAGACTCACCATGTTAGCTCCCAGCAGTACAATTACACTGTGAAGACGTACCGAATGTACCCTATAAAGTATCTCGCTTCATATATTACTGTGTCATTCTTTATGCTGAGGAAAATGGAACTCAATAATAATGATCTGGGGGCAAAAGTCAGATTGTATACTATGTATGCATGTTGTTCATCATTTTCAGAAACACAGGCATCCTTCTGCTCTATATTTTAACTTTGTTCCTCATCTCCTTTCTCTGCACCTACCGAGTTCACAAATGAGCACTCAAAAGGATGATGTGGTAGCAGACAGCTATTTCTATCTTTTTGCGAAGCTAAAAAGGGGTGCAGATCATAAGCCTCTTCTTCTCATCACTTAGTAACATGCCAGATGACCTTAAGCACTCTGGCACAAGGCTCTTGAGCAGCTTTACATCTCTGCCTGGGTAGGTCACGCGTGAGACTGTACACACTCATCATTGCTCTGGTTCTGCTTTCTAGGCAGTTCTGCTCGTGTGAAACCGGTGTCAATCCACTGAGAATAAGTAAAAAGTACCTATGTAGCATTTTGTTAACATAAGACACCTACTTATTAGTGTGATTATATTTACTGTGCCTCTAAGCTGAATAACAGGACTGATGGGAAATTGTTAATGTAACAAGAATGGACTTGAAGGACTCTGTGTACTGAACAAAGACAGATCTTAGGAAAAAAGATATCCTCAACTGAAGAGGATATTTTTCATTTGAATGTCCATGAATGATGTTCAGAATTCCTGTCTATGTGTTTCACAGTAATAATGTTACAAAGCAAGGCTAGTGTCGTCGCTGATCCATAAGCTAAGATTTGCACACTTGGAGCCCAATCCTGTGAATCTCTGCATTGTCCACAGAGCTGCCTGAGTACTTCCATGAAAGTCAACTGGAACACTTGCCTGAAGAATATCATTCCCCTACTGAAGCACTTGCAGGGTTGGGCTTTTAGGTTAATTCAAATTTTTTTTATTGAAAGTTATTTAATAATGAAAAAATGGTAATAAATGTTATTTTAATCTGTGCAATACAATTACAAGATCCACTACCGATTGTAGAGAAAAAAAAAGTATTTTGCATAGCTGGGGTTGTTAAATGATATTTTTGTTACTAATGGAACACAAATGTGGGTGAGAGAAATAGGCATACTGTGAAGATGTCATTAAAGTGCAACTTTATACATTTATCTCTGCTGCTATAGTTATTTATACAGCCTATATGCGTGCCTAAAATTGCCAGAAATATTATTTTACTCCATGATATACTATGAATTTCAGCTGTAGAACAGAGAAAAAAAAATGTGTGAGCTTTAAAATTATATTATGTGTTGTATACGGTTATTTATGCTTTGACTTTGAAAGCAAAAAGTTAAATAGCAGACAGATTGGGAGTACAGGAGCACTTAGCTGTGCTTCTTAGCCTTGGAGTTATATATGGGCTAGAGGGTTGAGAACCTAATCACTATTATTAACATCTCCTCCTGGGACCACAGGTTGAAGAAACACACCTGACATTCAGAGATACAACCTTACCACAGCCACAGCTTTGCTACCAGGGAGGGACATGGCAGCTGCTTACATTTATTCATATTTTTTTCAGTACTTCAGCCATGCAGTTTGTGTAAATAAAATACAATACAGAATGGCCACCCCTTCCCTCCTGGCCCTGTCATAGACACTCAGGCTCTGGAGCTGTGAGCTCTGAGACCTGTATTCCCAGGGGGCTACAGCTTTGCATAAAAGGTGCCTTTGCACCCCAGTATTTAGGCAGCTCGATGCAGACCACATGCCCTTACTCAGGCTGATGAAGTCAAACTTCTGACCTGTTGGTAGCATCACTACAGCCAAAGCAAACTGGTCTGTTATCAGTGACCTCACAGATTAACAGCTGTTTCAGACTGGGATTTGGTTTTAAAGACTAGCAGGAAATACTGGAGACCAGAGACTAGCTAAATTTAGCAAATACTGTGGAATTTAGGCACATACCGTGTCAATGATGCTGGTAGATTGATACACATCATTGATTTGGTTGTTTCTTGGTTTTCTAAAGAAATACTGTAAATAATGCCAAGTAGCTAAATATATATTGCTCTACAGCAGGGCAGTATGTTACAGTGAAAACCCCCACAATTTTGAAATCTGGCTAGCCATAAATTCTTTGCCCGTGTCTGGAGTAAAGTGTCTTAAAAAAACATCTTAAGCAAATATTGCATTCTCATATGCTGTATCATCGCTTATACTTGTGTTCCTAACAAACACTGGGTCAACACAGAATTGTGCTACTATTGTCAATTTAATTTATGCATTTGTTAAGTATATTTTTATATTTTTAGCTACTGTCAACAAATCAAATATATTTGAGTGTATTTTACACATTTTTATAAATACTTCATGAATAAACCATTCATTTAAAAGAAATCACATCCTCGTCTTCTGTTTGACTGCCTTTGCATTATGGATTTTGTTGTCTTGCTGCTTAGAGAAAAGGTCAAACGTGAGTTTGACTTCAAGTGAGAAAGTCTTCAGAGAACATTAAATCATCAGAAGCCTCCCTCAGTCTGTTGGGGGCAAGGGGGATCTGCTGTCGCCCGCTGGCCAGATTAGTTGCCATCCAGTAAGATAGCGTTGTTCCCTTCGCCAACCTGGTTCTCTGTCCTGGTCCTTTAATAAACCTAGGTTTATGCAATGGGTATTTGAAACAACAGTGCATCTTAAACTTGACTGCCTGTTATTTCAGAGACGTTTGCCAGGCAGTTTTACCAGTTAACACTGCACTGGAGCTCCAGCACTGCCTACCACCCAGGGATCTGAACCATGCTTTTTAACAAATACATTTCTTCCCCGCCTGCTCTCCACATTCTTGTGGGTTCAGGGTGCTTGGCAGTAGCATGCTCTGTGTCTCAGTTACTCCTTATTTGTCATCAGAAGTGTTTAGGACAAGTTAATTCTGTTTATTTAAAAGGAAGAATGATTTACTGGCTTCTGTTTTGTACTGAGAGCTATTTGCTGAGGGGCTGTGTACTGAAGGCTGAAGGAGTTGTTAGATTTTTCTCTTTGTGATATAAAAGCATACTTCTGAGCCATACTTTGTCCTGAAGCCAATGTAGACACAAAAGAGCAGTAATAAAGATAAAATAATGTACAGTTAATATCTCTACACAGGAGAAATATGGCCAGCATTGCAGACAAGCAGAAATACAAATGTTTTTACAAGGTACAGCAAGGAAACTGAAACACAGAGTCTCTTCTAGTTTGGCAAAAAAACAGTGTTTGGTTCCTGTTAAAATACTGCCAGGATCAAGTTTTTAGCTTTGGACCTCGTTTTTAGCTGGGCTTCATATCTGTGAAGCGGCTGTTTTGTCTGGTAAGTCATTTCCTACACCAGTGCTAGATAATAATTGGGGTGGGTTTTGTTTATTTTTTATTGCCAGTGCCAGTCTTTGCTATCAGCTAGTTTCCTAAGCCCTAGAAATAGTTGCTGGCATCAGCCATCCTATGGCAAGTGTGACATGGTGATACTAATGCATCAGTAAATACAGGTGAAAATTTCAAGTGTTACTAACCAAGCATTCACCCATCACTCAGGTACAATACCTGACGTGTCCAAAAACCCCAGCAGCAAACAAACAAACAAAAAAAAGTAGAAGAAAAAAAAAACATGTATAAAACCAGAATTCCAATTAATTTGTGGAAAATGTTTCATTTTGGAGGAGTTGCAAAAGCCAGATCCACTTCCATGTTCTCAGGGTCAGAGATGTGTGGGGCCACAGGACGCACCTTGTAGTGGCTGCCAACAGGCTCTGCATGGCCATCCAGTTTCCAGGAGGGAGGAGGCAGCGATGCCACAGTCGCAACTGCCACGGCTGGGCTGTATCGCTCACTGAGCCAGCGATGGCCACCACTTTGAATTTATCTGCTGGGTTTCATCTTTCAGCTGCTGCAGGTCTGTCCCTTCTTGCTGGCCCTGCAGCCCATGCTGGGTGTGTGCGTCCAGGAGTGAGAGCAGGACCCAGCAGCATTGGCAGGTGAGGGTCTTCAGACACAAACAGACCCAGGGCCTTTGTTTTTTCTTGGATCTGAATAATCAGGTGTGTGTCTCACACTTTTGGGGGGTCTGGCTCCTGCAGGTATCTGATGTCCTCTTTACACCCAAGTTAATTGCTAGCTATCATTTGCATCATGTGACACCTCTCCACAATTAACGTTGCTTGGGATGAGGGATGGTCTTTGCTTCCAAAGACTGGGAATAGTCAGCATGAAGGCATGGAGGTACCAACGTCCAAGAGGACAAAGCTTTTTGCAGACCTCAAAGTCTTTAAGTCTGCAGGGGAAACATTACCTCTGCACCTACAGCTTTGCTGTTGCAGAGGTCCTGGGGCCCCCAAAAGAGGCTTAAGTCCCCTCAAGGGGATGTCACTGACCAGGTGGGATCCCCACCATCAGTATGGGGATGGTCCATGCTGAGCCCAGCTGCAGGTTGCACTCCTCAACCCCTCTTTACTCAAGTTCCTAGGAGGAGAGGGTGGCAGGAGCATATCCTACCCCCAAAGATGTTCTAGATGGATGCACACAGCTTCAGGGGTTAACAAGAGAGGAATCTATGAGAAAGCCCAGCTGGAGCTCAGATCTGCCACAGCTCCTCCCACTTCCCCTCACTTTGCTGTGGGGATCACAGCACAGGGAGGTGACTGTAGAGGTGCATGGCAGAGACTCACTGGCTCTGCCAGCCACCTTTGCTGCATGGCCACTGCCTTGCCCTCCTGCCAGGACACCCCAGACAGCCAAGTTCATTACTCCACTGAGTGAGAGCCTCCATTCCCATTCCCAAGGGCTAAGAGCATGAGAACGCTGCCAAGAGTCAGGCCAAGAGGGCAAGAGCCGTGGCCTTGTGCAGCAGCAGAATGCTGGGCACCGAGTGTCGCTGGCAAGTGCTGTGGCGGCTGAGCCAGACACTTTGCACACAACCTTCCCCACACTTGTGCCAAAAATCCCTGCCAAATTGCACGCTGTGTCCTTGCTTGTCTTTGGTGCTCAACCACCCAGGCCTGCTTATGTGCCAAATTAATAGTGGAGAGCAGCTGGAGCAGCTGCCTCTTGCTGAGGGTAAAGACGGGATTTTGCTGCTTTCCTCAGCAGTGAGGCCACACAGCCTGCTTGTCAGGTACCACTTGACACCTGCAATTTGAATCTTCTCAGGACAAGAAGGGGCCTGAAACCAGGTATTTCTCCCCCAACTCCCACCCCCACCCCTCCACCACTCACCCATAGCTCAAGAAGAGCCGCTGTTCTTGCCAAAAGTCAGAGTACAGGCATAAAGGCGTGAGAGGAGCCCCTCCTGGGGTACGTGTCGCCAAGAAATTATGATGACCAGGCTAATATAACACCTCCATAAAAACCCTTTGGTGGATTATCAGGAGCACATTTTTGGCTTTGGTCTGGTCCCGTGGAGAACTACATACATTCATTAAGTCCTTGTCTCCTCCTCTAGTGGAGCTGTAGCATTTCCACCAGCTCAGAAATGGTTGCTTTGCCCCTTGGATATAAAAGCCAGGCACCTCTGTGGTACTGAGTTACACGTGCCATATACAGGTTGCACTCAAGACACACTGACCAAGCCACTGCCTAATCCAGGCTCCCTCCATATGCTCATACCTGTTGTGGCAATTGCCTCTGGCATCTTGGGTCTGAAGTACCTTCTGGAGAAGCTCACTGACTGTGGAGATCAAGTGTTCCTGTCTGTCCACACAGAAAAATTTCCAGCAGAGATGTCTATCTGTCTGGGGTAATCATCCCAGATTACCATTATGGCTGCTTATCCCCAAGCAGCCAAAGGGGCTTGGAAGAACCATACCCAGGAGATATGTCTCTCATCAAAGACACAGGAAGTCTCTTTAGCTTGACAAAACAGTCATCTTCATAGACTTCTACAGTGCTTAACGTAGACATCCATGGGCTTAAATAAGATGGTTACTATCCCTGTATCTTGATCACATTTGCAGATGGACTAGGAATCAAGCATCTTCATCTAGCTTGGTGGAGGTGGTTCTGGGGCCTCCTTGGGGCTTCAGACCCTTGCAGCTCTATAGGAGCTGCTCTGCATTCTGCAAATAAAGCTCTCAATTTAATCAATGCCCTTTAGAGTCACACTTGAAAGTCTGTTGCTAAACTAAAACCCAAGCCCTGTTCTCACATGAGTTCAACTTCTTCCACAGGGCCGCAACTGGTGAGCACGAGAGATTTGCAGCTGAAGTGACTCCACTAATCATCAAAATTGCAAAGTATGGGGACATATTTCAAGTCCATTTGTTTTCATTGCTATGATGAAAAGTTACAAAAATAATTTTCACTTTGCAAACAATATTAGAAGGGTTTTTTTAAGTGATCTGTTCCCTCTATAATCATATGCTCTCTCTCCCACTGTTATTGAATGCATGGGACAAACACATCTCAATTTTGCCCAGAACAAGTTTGAGGCTGTAGTGTAGACAGCACATAAAAAAAGGCCCTTCAATTCTGTTTTCCATCCCACAGAGAGTAAAGAATCTTGAAATTAAAAAAGGCGCTAGTGGCATTACAGATAAGAAGGCCCAAACTTCCTGGAAAATCAAACACACCAGATGGCATGTAGTAAAGCTACCCAAACAGATTTGGTATGAGCTGAGCTACACTGTAAAAATACAGAGTAAAAAATAATTGGATGCAGAAAGAAAAGTGAAGGTGGTCAGAACGCTCCACACAGCTTGACTAGGGAAGAAAATGTATGCAAATAAAGGACAGCTACAAAAAGGTTCATGTGTTAATTGAGGACATTTCTCCTGCCTGTCAATGACTAAAGCAGCAGTAATGAAACCCCTAGGAGAAAAAGAGGGATACTTGCAAAGGCAATAAAGAGGTATATAATGTCTAAAGTATCAAATGGATCAGAAAAGATACGCTCAGGATACCACACGTGCTAAATGCCAGCGTCCTGTTGTCTTACCGCTGGCTGTAAAAGACACCTGCATTCAAATTATTTGTGAAAAGCCAACATCACAAGAACAAACTGGCAGACAATTAGAAATAATTAATGCCCTACAGATCTGTGCTAGAAAGGTTGCAGAGCACTAAAAATATCTGAGAAGCCTGCTTCTTGCATATCATGCCAATTAGATCTGGTCAAACTGTGACAAATTTTCTTCAAACATTCTGGTGAAAAAGCAGGTCCCTCAGCCCCTCCAGCAGCTCTCAGAGTTGCTGAAATACTGCCTTTAAGATGCCCAAAATTTCAATGACAAAAATGGAGGATGGAAAAAGCAAAAGGAAGAGCAGGTGTCAAGTATATTGTGGTTGGTTGGGGCAGATAAGAAAATTTCAGATCCTTGACTTGGCAGTGTTCTTCGGCATGGTTTTCTGTTTGCTTTAGTGGGATCAACATCTTGTTGCACTGAGTTCATTAGAGGAAAAGGAGAAAGGATAGACAATATGGTGAGTGAACTTCTACTGCTCTTGTCTAGGGAAGACACGTCCATTTCAGTGGGGAAAAAATGCACATCCATCCATGCTGGTATGGGAAGGCTAAGTAAGACGGATAAAGCCACCAAAGACCTCCACCAACTTCCCAGTGACATTTTTTATTTAATTTCCCTTCTCTATATGACATGCTGCCAGAGACCAGGTGAAAGAAAAGCTGATGGACAACCATGCAGTGCAACTGCAGGGGCCAGACACCATCACACTCTAAGCAGGGGGCTGAGCTGCTGAGATGACATGGTGCAAGCAGAGGCACATGCACCTTGCCCAGGAGGTCCTCGCACCAAGGTGGGATCCAGTCTTTCTTCCTCCATTCAGCCTCACCAGGGAAAAACACATTTGAACCATCTGTGTGAGCTGCTGTTGTCCCTGAAGAAGTGGCTCCTGCCCTCCTCCTCCTCTCCAGCCCCTATGCCACCCACTTGTTCCCACATCCCTCTGCTTATCACCACTTGGCACAACAGACTGGGGAAGCAATCTGTGTTAAATTACCTTGCCATCAACAAAAACAAACGGCTATTTTTAATCTCCCCAGACTGTTCCAGTCTGAGGTTTTTATGCAGGCACAGGCTGGCAGGGCACAGATTGGCAGACATCACTCTTTTTATTTCTTGGACCTTTCCCTGCTCCCTGAGTCCAGCTGCTCTGGCAGAGTCTGACCTGCCCCTCACAAGTCCCACCAAGACACCCCCAGAAGATGAGGAGCATCTCAGAAAAATAAGCATTTATCTGTGAGGAGTAAGAATGACAGGTTTAAAAAAGCATGGGTCTAACACTAACTTTCCCACAGGTGTAAGTATGACTGATGGTTGGGAACCAGCTTTGAAGAAGACAGGACCAGCGAAAGAGAAAGAAAATCTCTGGGCAGCAGGAGAAGGACAGATATTGCTTCATGCCCTGTGTTAAATCAAGCACATGAAGTTGGACATTTTTCCCTACATGGATCTCCTCCAGGGAGATGGGGAAGCTGAGGGTCTTGTTAGTGTGACCAGGTCTGATTTGCTCCTGAACTGTCACTTTATGTCTTCTAGAACTCACACACTGAAAGGAAGACTTGGCTGCAGAGGCTTCAGAAACAAATTTCCCTTACCTACATCTCCATATCCTCCCCCCTCTAGTTCCTACCTCGGTAATTAAATTATGCAGCTGAGGAAATTGATTTGGAAAACAGATGGCATGCAAGATGCTGTGGAAAACAGTGGTGCATTTTAAAACTTGCAGCAGAGACACAGACAGATTCAAGTGGTATATGGGCCTTGAAGTAATTGAACTTCAAAGGCTGCTGTGCAATGGCCTTTAACCAGAAGAAATGAATGGCCCTCTAGCCTCCAACTTGATACTCACAATTAAGTGTTAAAATCAAGATTTTTTTCCCAAAGATTGTGGCTGGTCTAATTTGCCACACAATTTGGTGTGACTTCATGATGGTTCCTGGTAAATGTCAATAGTAGCAAATGAAGATTTGGGCAAGGTGGTATCTTGAAAGAAGCAGTTTAACCTAGCATTAATCTGAAAAGTAAGGAAGAATGACACACACAAAAACGATCATTTATTACTCTTGTGTGTCTCTAAACCTATTCTCCCACTGTCTTCCTCATATTTAAAACCATGACATGAACTTGATGGCGCAGGGATGGGTGAGGACCAGGTGCCACAGCTGCTGGCAGTGTGAATGCTGTCCTCAGACCTACTGGAATAGCACCATGTGGTGGGAGTCCGCTGTTGCCTCTTGGCCACTACATGCCCAGCAGAAAAGGAGAAGGGAGCTCTTTTGCCAACATAGTCAAGGAGAGGGATTTGCCAATGGCATCTCTGGATCAGCATCAAAAACATCTTAACTCAAAAAGTAGATGGTAAAAGTGATTGTGCTCTCTTGTGTTGGATGGGGCTGCTGCCTTTTCCCAGGAAAATGGCAGAGTCATCAAATCCCACCCTTGGAATGGTGCTGGAGATTGCCTTGTTGTAAAGAAAATGATCATCACGAGAGGGAGCTAGGGGAGCTCTACAGCTGGCAGCTGTTTCCACGACTGTCTGTGTTTCCATACAAAGCTGGAGGTAATTCTCAGAGAGGCTAATAAATTGAACATACAGAGTTTAAACCATTTGTTTAAATAATGGCAGATGTTCAGGGAAGGAATAACAGGCAAAAGTATGAGTTATGCAGTGCCTTCAGTTCAAAGAAAATTAGCTCAAACTGAGGGGACATTGTTCAGAAGAAGAACAGNAGCATCCAGCACTAGCAGTGGAAGCAAAAGCAGCACCATCGCTTGTAATTGCACAGCCCAGCCTGCAGACCCAGCTGCTCCAGAGCATTCTTAGCATGTAATGGAGCAGATGATCTACAGAAATACTAAATCCCCCACAAAACCTGCAGATTCCTGAAGATGTTTTCAACAAAAAATGAGAAACAGGGCTAGTAGCTATGGTAGGGACTGAGGAATCAGAATCCCCTCATTTTGCTTCTGTTTTGCTGTCCATCTTTGCAAATAACACTCAGCCTCTGCAGGCAGCAGTTCAGCTGCCTGTAAAAGAAATTTTCACTTCCTGGGGATGTGAGGAAACCTACAGTCCAATTAAAATCCCTGTTTGAAATACACTATGAAAAATAGCTCTGTTGCCAGCCCTCTTCTTCCTCACCCAAGGATGGAGCAGATTTTGATACAATACATTTGCCAGAAACTTACTCTCTTGAAAGGGTCAGCAAACCCTTCATTGTCAGAAAGGTTGCAGCACTTCTTTTTTGCTCATATTTCATAGGGGATAATTGGTAGTGTTTAAATGGAGAGGGCCAAATTATCAGAATTCTTTTGAGCTACTGATGAGTATTGCTAATAGCAACATTTGACTTGGCAACACAGCCTTCAAGGTTATTTAGCAAAGCACAGAATGTACATCAAACAAAACAAAAAGTTAATTTTAATATGTCTTTGCAAAATGAATATAAAACTAATCAATTTATCTTTTGACTTTTATTTTGCCTTTTTGGTTTGGCTCTCAATAAAAGTAATCTTGAAAATGCAATGTAAGCGTTATACAGGAGTGATAGTGGAACAATAAAACAAGGGGGAAGGGAAGGCAAGTTTGTACAGAATGTCTTCAATCATTATAAAGTTAATTATTGAGAGAGAAAGCTTGGTATGCAGGAATACAGAATAATGATGAGTTTGGTAAATCTTCACCACACAATACCTGTATATCTGTGTGCCTGGAGAAGGGGTGCTTAAGAAGGAAGCAACAGAGTGAAATCAAAGACTGTGCATCACTCCAATAGCAGGACTGAAGAAGGAACAACTCCCAGTCCATCTTACTTGGAGGCACAGTTAATGCTGCAATGAGCTTCCACTATGCAGACATACATTAATTGCCCTATTGCTGCAAAATGAGCTCTAATTCTGTATAGCTATTATGGACAAAAATAAATCTTTCCCACAAAGTTTCAACATAGGTCAAGACAAAATACAAACAGGAGGTCCTTAAAAACTTATTTGAAATATGGAGTTTTGTCTAAATGCTGCCCAGCAGCGATAGTCCCATCCTACTGGGGTCTGGGAAAATAGTGTAACTGCTGGGATGGATCTGTCACCATAAGGCTCTGCCAACTTCAGCTCCATTCCCCCTGTGCCCCACCCTCACCCCATGCTGCCCCCAACACACCACCTCAGGCACCATAAACTGCCTGAAATGCTGCAAAAATCCCATGCAGCACAGTTCTAAACTTCCCCACAATTTCACCTTAAAAGGAATGAGAAATACACAATGCTCTGAGCAAAACAGGTTAAAAAACCCCATGGCACCCTCATATTCCCCCAAGAAATCCCCGAGTGACAGCTACCAGAGAAAAGGCTACCGTTTCAGCCTGAGACACAGTTTAATGCCTTCAAAGCCAGGGTTAGATAGCAGTGATTGCACCAGCGTGCTAACATCTGTCTGAAGGCTTTACAGTCACATTTGTGCTTGCCAAGACATTTCCTCCCACCAAACATTATATTTGCTTTATCCCTCCTATCCTCATTTATTACCTTGTATTTTTCACAAATAGGAAAGACATTTATTCTTCTGCTAAAATTCTTAGCTCCTCTTATTCTCTGTGGAATCACCTGCCCATCAAACTGGAGCTTTCAAATCTCCTGATCTGGCATATTGTAAAAAATTCAATTAATTTGCCCTTTACCTTGCTATTTCACATCATGAATAAAGCTACCAAGACACCTCAGCCCACACCTGCGCTCAGTATCTCACTGTTCATTATTGCTTTGTGTTGACAGATCTGCAGCCCATTCTCAATCTCTCCTTGCTTGTTGCCAGCCTGATCTAAATTAATTTTTCAAATAAGATCTCAAAGCATTATTTAAAATGCTCCCTACTGGGTACTCTTTCCCGTATATGACTCTATTAGTCTCCAGTTTGGCTGTAAAAAAGCAACAAAGTTCACAGGACACTGTTTGCTTTTAATACACCAGAATCATTTACCGCCTGTGAGTCACTTGTCCAGACACTTGTAGATTCATAGCATACATTCTGTATTTTTGATAAGGAGTGAAAATTAAACCATCAAAAGCAAGAGATGCTAGCTAACTCCAGAATATCTACATTATTTTTCTCTCCATTGGTATCAGATCAATTTTTCATTATTTTTTTTCAGAAGAAAACCAGGTAATATCTAGGCTACCCACCATTTAGATGTGCAGACTGCTGTATATTCAATCCTTCCAAACTAGTCTCCTCCTGCCTAAAACCAGACTTCCTGGCAATTTCAGGGTTAGTTTTTAATCATCTCAAATACTGTTCTTCAGAGTAATAGTGTAAGAAAAGATAGTTCAGTCCTTTTAATTCCACAAAAGATTGCACTTGTTGCCAAACCCAGACCCCTTCTAGCATTTTGTGTTTGCCCTTAGGTAGGAGCGCTCTCCATGACAGCTCATGTTGTGCTCTCCTGCCACAGCCCCACACCCTGGCAGAGTTCCCAATATCCAGGCCCCCAGCAAATGCCACTTACTGCATCCCAGAGATGATGCTGTCTCCGACATCAGTGGGCATGGCCCCAGAGAGGCGGTGGCCACTGAAACTGTATTGCTGCAAGGGGGGAAAGGGGCCAGGGAAGAGGTGCTCTCCTGCCAAGTGGCTCTGTTCAAAGCAGCTGACCTGCAAAATTCAGGCTCCAGCCCCTCAAACTTCTAATGTAGGGGCCTGTGATTCTCACACTGAAATTGAATTCTTTCGCTGAAATAGACTGAGCTGACATCCAGCCACGTACACATATTGAAAAGACACAGTCTTCAATATTGGCACATGCTCCAGTAAGTATGATCGGAAATTGCTCCTTATCTGAACTCTGGATTCGTCTTAATCCCAGAATGAGGGAATGGAAATGGCCTAAAAGTTGGCTCTTTAGGGCTTTTGAAACTAAATGTTAGCTGCTAGCAACTCTTTTTGATCTGACCCTGCTGTATGGGGTTCAAATGGTTGAAGTATTTTGTCCAGAAACTTTCAGTTACTGAACAAGTAATAATAAGAAAGAGTTTAATAGTTGATTTTTTCCAACTGCTTTTTAGTGAATGGCTGGCATCGAAACATATAAAGAGATAAACCTTATGTTAGCTGAAAAGTTATTAAAAAGTTACATTATATAAAGCAATGTTTGCCATTGCAGTAGCTCCATTAAATCACCAGAAGATAGGTTTGTTGATGTGTTTGGCTGGTTGTTTTTTGTTTTGTCTTTGTTTGCTTGTTTGTTTTTTAATGCCATATCGAAGGTGATTTAAGTAACTTTTACTGAATTTCTGAGGGAGTTAAGTCAGGTTGATTGCTGTATGTGCTGTTTGCAAATTGTTTGTGAGTTGTAGGTGCATACATAGTTTTACAGCTATGACAACGTATTTTATATTACAATTTTATACCCAAATCATAGCCATATAATTTAACGGGATATTCTTTTTCATCTTATTGCATCTCCAGCCATGCATCCAACGTGTGCGAAGCGATTTTTTTTATTACGAGACTTAAAACCATGAGACCACCAAAGAGCTGTGAATTAAACACAGTGCAAATAATGATGGCATCTGTGCTACCATTATCAAACCAGAGAGAGAATTGCACAGCCTCTCAAATATCAAACTCTGGGGTTGATTCATTCAGTGGGTCTGTGACCTGACAAGGCAGTATGATTAATTGCACACATATTCCCTCGGAGGTTTTACCACTCATGATTTCCACAGCAAAGATTGTTAGTTTGACAGATCAGTGTAGCAGCCTCTTAAGATGCCAGAAAGGGAAGGGGTTGGTTTCTGATTGAAAGTTAATGGAAGAATAGCAGCTGCTCCATGCTGAGGGAAAAAAAAACAACCCAAAAAAACAACCAAAAAAAGCAGCTTTTGATTCTCAGAGAAATCACACACAGAAATAACCTTATTTTTTTGATAACTCAGGCTATAGGATTTCTGTCAGGGACTGCAAGAAAATACTCACATGATACAAGAGGCTTCATAATTGGGAATTCTGCTGTGCTCTCTTTCATCTGATTACCTAAATATAAACTATTGCCTGAGTTTTTTCCTTTTCTTATTAAACGCTGTTCTAGGTTTTTCCCTTTCCACATATTTATTCTTGGTTTTAAAATACTTTTGGCCATGTAGGCTAAAGTTTCGAGAAACACAGACTCGTCAGGCAGCTCTCACATTTGCAGTGCTGAGCAAAGATGCTGGCACAGCTTGTTCCTTCTGTCCACAGGCAATCCACACTGTCCCTGCATGCTATCAGCCCCTCACATGTGTTGACTGCCCACTTTCAAAGAGTTGTAATTTTTCAAGCAGGGCCTAAACCCCCAGCAGACTGCATTAAACACTTCCTCAAGGTTACTTAATCCCTACACCTTATCTAAGAAAGGGTTTTACACCTTAACTGATGTTTCCCCTTTCACATTTCCCAGCTGGACTACAATGGGATAACACATGCTTGACAGATCCTTTCATGCAGTGTGTGAAATGAGCTGAGATGCCTGATGGCCTTCTGTAGACATCCCTGCTCCTGCGGGGATGACACCACAGCCCTGGCTTTGGAGCAGAGGGCTGCCGGAGACAAAGAGCAGCTGGGGAAAGCCTGTGGGCAGCAGCACCAGGGTTGGGGCAGGCAGTGACTAGCTGAGCATGGATAGCTCTGCACCTTTATGCTTCAAAGTTGTCTTTGCTCTAATCTAGGAGAAATCCCTCAAAATACACCTGCAAGTACCAGTCTGGAAACTGAGACCTGTGTTACCTCTTGACTGCGCTTCCCAGCTTGCATCTTGGGGTGCTTAATGAAGAAGGTAGGTGATAATACCCCTTCAAACCCAGCAGACTGTGCTGGACCCCAGTCAAAAGGCAATGTTTACACCAGAAATGACAGGTAATGATCTTTAAAGATGTCCCTGGATACCCCCATGACACCCCTCACCTGCTCTGAGCGTTGAATTAAGCTCCTCATTTACTAGCTCAGTTTTCTAATGCATTGTGAAATCTCATCTTTTACTGGAAACACAGAAGCACACAAAGCAGGAAAGATGCTCCTATTACTTCAACTTTTAAAATGAGCCTAAGCAGCTGACAGAGAAAAATACTGTAACACAAAATGATTTAATTGCACTACATGAAGGGGAAGGCAGGTCGTACTGAAGTGGAGCAGCAGACAACATGACGAAACAAAATTCCTCAAAGCAGTAGCATATAAATACTGAATAAAATGCAAAAGTCGACTCTACAGATGGCTCTGGAAAAAGCAGCTGCTCTGGCTGTAAATATGCTTCAGAAAATAGGCCGCAAAAACTGAAAAGCCACAAAGCCAAGAGGGAAATCAGTGAATAATCTGCTAGAAGGAAATCCCCAGCTTTCACAATCAAGTATGGGGATTAGAAAGACATTTCTAAATCAGTGAGGTGCAGGCTGGGACAGAAAAGTGAATTTTTGGATTTTTTTTGTTTTTTTCCTCTCAGCATCCCAAGCCGGGGAGATGCTTGCCACCTGTCTTTGCACACCAATTTAGATGTTTAATTTGGGATGTTAATATGTCTGCAGAATTTCTTAATACTATCCTTGTACCCATAACTTACTTCCAGAGGCCTTTGCAAATGGCATTTCTAACAGATTTAAAGATATGATTGCTGATCAAGTGTGATGCATCACCTCAATTCACTTCTTGCCTTTTGCTTGGAGAATCAGCTGCACGATTCAGTCACAAAAGCTTCTGAAGCAAAGCTACAGAGGATTTTGTTAATCTGGATTTGCAAGCCCTGAGTGACTGGCTTAAAAATCCATGATGAATCTGTGTCACCATGTATTGCCTTCTCCTTTGGGAAAACAAAGGAAGTATATACACAGAAAATAACTGTTATCTCCCTTACCTATAAGAAGTTACCACTACGAAGAGCAAATAGAGGAGAGGACCTTGCCAGCACCTCATCCAAATAACCAAACCACCCCACAGTGGCAGCTTTCTATGATTTGCAGTGTGAACAAGTAATATATAAAATTACAGTAACCAACCCTGTGAACCAGACGCAAGCTGAAATGCTTCCGAGGGTTACCAAGACTCACAGAGGAGGGAGCGAGGCCATGGCAACGAGACATGAGTGAACGGAAACACAGTGCCCTTTGCAGGACAGCACTTCCAGAAATCAGCAGGCTTTCATCCGACAGAGAGCTCACAACCTCTCTTCATTCAGTATATCCAGTGTTATCCTTTTTGGCAGGCAGAGCCAGAGAGTTCCTATACAGCACCTCCAAAGGGGTGATGTTTTAACAGAGAATAGGAAATTTTCATGCAAGTATCATTTTTCATCCACAGAACTGGAGATGCTTGAACATATGCAACCAACACCAACTGGATCTTCCATATAGAGTAGCTAGCCACGAAGCATCAAGTCCATGCCTCCAGAGATTTCCTAAACTCCCTCTGAGGAAACAGCTATTCCAGTTTGGGTGCAGAGGACTCTCCAAAAGTCATATAGCAAGTAAGCAGGGCAGTGGGAAATGACATTCGGCCACCTTGCTACCCTCATTTTCTGCATACCACAATGTCCACAACATGTACAATTTTACAAAATAAGAAGCTTTATGGAAATCAGTTGTTAAATACACAAAATGATTAATCTGAGATGCAGACTGGGCAAGAAAAATGGGTTTGTCACTGTGCCTTGTGCCAACAAAGCTTTCAGGCTTTCAAATCTAGCACTCTTCTCATCCTTGGGAAATACCTCTCCTATGTGTTAAAAGCACAATGAAACACAAGGTATTTAAGCATAATGCTGTCAGAGATTAGTACAATGAAGAGAATTGCAGAATCATTAATGTGGATTAAAATGCTTCACCGGTAATCACATGCTGAGAGACTCACTTTCCTGACTGAGCTACATGGCTTTTCTTCTGTGTGTCAGTCCTGCAAAGACCCGTAGCTGGTTCCAGGTGTGCACAGCTCTGCTGGGTCAAGGACATGAAGCTACTCTGGTCTCAGCCCCTGACTAGAGCACACAATGGATGTGCTTGGGGAAACTTCCAGAAATAGAGAAATCCCTGCACTGATCAAGCAGCTGGTACTCCCATCATACACAACAAGGAGCTGGGGTAAGCAGAGGGAGGTGACCCAGCAAGATGCCATGCCCAGCCTGCCTTGCATTTTTTGCCCACAGCCCTACAAAGAGTTTATGTCCTCCTCTGGCCATGCCTGGAACCTGGTAATGTGTCACGCCACAGCTGATAGGCTCCCCTCAGCAAGTCCTCAAGCATTCCACTATTTTGGAAGACCGCTGGTGAAACATATTAACGTAAAAACACTTAAAATTCCTGCTCCTTACAGGTTGAGAACATTTTGTCGAAGAGGATATCAGAGAGGGGGCAAGAAAAACTGTAGGGAGGCAAGATAATAGGATCAGATTTAGTATTTAATCACTTTTTCCAATAATTATTTCTTTTTCTGGAGAAGTATTTCTGAGGGATTTCTACATTCCTTCATAATGAACAGGTGATAATGAAGGATTTAATCTAGACAGAACTCAAATTTTGAATTTTAAGAAGTTCTACATGGGAAAAACAAACAAACAAACAATAACCAACAAATCAGCACAGTGTTATTTTCATCTTAAAGCTTTTTTTTTCTAAAAAAAAACCCCGAACAAACACAACAAAACCAAAACAAATGTTAAAAAAACCAAACCAAACCAAACAAACTTTATTATTTTGGAAATAGTCTGTTATAAATTAAATGTTTAAAAATCTTTTATATTAAACAATAATAAAGATCACTTTGTGGAGATGAAATGAGCCACATTAGGGGCTTTATAAACTGTCTTAATACCGCTAGGACCTGGGTAGCTGCTCTTTAGGACTAGCAGCACACAGCATGTTTGGTGCAGTGTAGATGTTTGGATTTTTTTGGTACATTATAAGTATTTACTGTCATAGCAGAAGAAGCAATTAGCTGACATTTCATGGGGTATTCTCCCAAGAATAATCCTGAGGCAAGAGCAACTCCACCATCAGATGAGACAGTGGAAGGAGGTGCAGCTGGCTGCCCTGCAGACCTGGAGGTGTGTCAAGTTGCCCCACTTGAGACCTTCTTGCAATTTTTCAGCAGACTTGCCATTTACAAATGCTTCTTCTTTTTTATTGCTTCTGCCCTGACAGCCAAGCTCTTGGCACAGATGGTCAGGACCACGATGAGGACTCCAACCAGGAACGTAACCAGAGGCCAGAGGAAACAGTGCAAGAGGACAGTCTCATCATGGGTGCGCTTCAGCATCACATCATCTGGCCTATGAAGAGGATGAACAGGAGAAAGAAAATGTAGATCAATTTGACATTGCCTGTTCATCAGAAGTGGAAAGTATCTGCCATGGAAACAATAAAGGTGTTTTATTTGCAACAGCATTAGAAAATAATTAAGTGGGCCATTTCATTCACTGCTTTTGTTTGCCCATCTACAACTAGCACTCATGGTAGGCTGTGAGGACTTTCCACGTGCACTCTTTACAGGCTAACAAGTTCATTAAGTTAAGGAAAAATTCAAAAAACATTGGTACTTTGGGTCTTCCAGAGGTCATGGTTATCACAAAGAGCCATGAGAAATACAATATCACATTGTGGCTTGAAAAACCACTCCAGCAAAAACATTATACCAGGCAGCAGCTGTACATATCTACGTCAGATGGCATCAGGCACTGTGCAATGAATTTAAAATGCAATGAAACCTTCCTTTTCCGCTTTGAGTCCTGATGTGTCCGTGGGGCTACATGGAGACTGCTGATGAAGTCCTGGCTGTGGTCTGGGTCTGGATGGAAAGCCAGTCCCTGTCCTCAGCACTGCAGTGCTGGTGGCCCAGGCTAGCCAAGCCAGACTGGCAGACAGAAGTCTACACAAAACCTACCCCCAGGAGGACTCCTGCCCAGTCCCAGGGTGCTGAAGGCCCTCGATACAGTTCTTTCCCAGCAGGGGCTACTTCAGCAATAAGCTGCAGTTTGGTACTACTAACACCAGCTGCTCAGTGAACTTGTGGACTGTCCTATAGGGGTACTCTGGGATGCCTTTCCTGAAGATCTGAACATCCTTGCCTCCACCAGCAGCATGTAACACACAGTTACAGCTGGGTCTGGGGCAGATTTCCAAAGGAAAATGGAAAGAAGAGAATAGAAAGGAGGCAGCATCTCAAGAGGTTTGGAAATTCAGTTGTGCCACGTGTCTGAAAGATCAGGTGTCCATCTGCATCTTCCAAGTCTGGGAAGTCAGTTGGGAAGTCTGATGGTAGGTTTTCCTCAGTTCTGTCTCTTTGTGCTCTCCCTGCAGTTTAACAGTTATTAAATCAGTCTTTTGGCATTTTCACTTCACTGCTGCTTTCCTATCTACAGCCAGAGACACACAGTCTGCTAGAAAACTATCTGCAAAGGAAGGAAACAGGATTTTTTCTAATTAGGAAAATAGATATAGTCTTGACTCATATTGGTCCTCACTTACACTGAATGCTCCCATCCCACATCACTTTGTCAATGCTACACAATGCTCCTCAGAGCAATAAACCTCACAGCCTAAAATCCTGGCAACCCAGACTCATCCAGCAAGGTTCTGGGAATGAAGGTCTCCTAATGCAGTGGCAGATGAGTACAGAGACCTCTGCACTGTACTGTGTATCCCCCAACAGCTTCCTCCTGATCAGAAAGCACCACTAAGAAAACATTCCCTGTAAATGAAAAAAGAAGAAATTAATTTTCCTTCACTGAGAAGTTAATTAATGGGGATAGATACAAATCTACAGAGTTTTATTCATCCTTAAAGAGTTGGTGGAGCCAGACCACCAGGCTACATCTGATCCCTGATTTAATTGCACCTGCATTTACATTTGGGGGTCCCTCCTTCAAAATTGCTGTGTGGAGGTTCCTCTGCACTGTTCCAACCTGCAAGTCCTCAAGGCCAGCACTACATTTCTCTCTTTATTTGCACAGTAAGGAGCAGAATAAGACTCTGATTATGAGCAGTTCTGTTATATAAAAGTTGAAACTCAGCAACATAAACAATGATCAAAAGAAATTCAGGTGTATTCAATAGTGGAACACATGAAGTCTGCTCAACCAGAATTCTCCAGACACTTAATCAGGCATATATGAAGATCATAAATTGAATAAAATAATATTAGCTTTATGGGCACAAACTCACCAGCCTTTGCCATGTAAATGACAGAATCTGAACAGAAAAATCACTTCACGGGAGCTATAACAGTGCTTCCCTCACATTTACTGCACCATCATCTGTGAATAACAGAGTGCTAATTGGCAAGGGGGCCACAAGTAGTGTATGTTCGTTCCTCACAGCTCTCAGCTTACAGGTGACATTGAATTATAAATACTTTGTTTAAAGCAGATACTAATCAAAGAGTTCAAAACTAAAGGGCATGAAAACAAAGTAGAAAATTGGATTTAGTTAAAGAAAAGAAAGTGTGACTGGGTAGAACAAGATATCCTTTTGACTGAATCTTAGATATTTTGGAAAACATCTATATTAAAGGTAGCAGCAATGAATGCCAAATAATCATTAAAGGTGTGACTGTAACTCTTGCAACTTAGTAAGGGTTTCCTTTTGGAAAAGAGTCAAAGACTTACAGAGACCTTTAATGAAACCTCAGGATGAGGTTTGGGTTCAGAGGAGCATTATTACTATTCTTAGCTACATCAAGAGTCCCTGTGCAATTCCTACATGGCAGAAAGTGTGCAGCAACTCACTGTCCACTGCTCATAGCTTCTCTTCAGACAACACATCAAGTCCTGACTGGGTCCCCACAGAATACATCATTAAATGACTATTGTCACCATATTAGAGACATTAAATGCCCTTCTTTAATCGAGAGGGAGGAGAAGTAATCCTGGAGCATGACCTGGTGATGGGAGAGCTCAGGGACCCTCTGAGGACATAGCCTCTCTGTACTGACTCTCAGCACCAAAAAGTGGTGGAACAAATCTCAGCCTTGCTACTCCTTGCTTTAATCTGCATGGTTATTCTGGAAGAACTACTGTACTTTCAGCTCCTCTTTATCTTATCCCAAATTAATTTTCCAGTGCAGATAAGCACTGCTGGACCCAGGAGTGAATACGAAAAGCCAATAAAGGCAGACAGTGCTGCTGGCAAATAGACCGCATGCTCCTGGATGGCAATGCCCTGCCTGTAACACCCAGGAAGGACATGGACCTGATGGAGTGAGTCCAGAGGAGGGCCACGAAAATGATCAGGGGCATGGAACACCTCTCCTATGAGGATAGGCTTAGGGAGCTGGAATTGTTCAGCCTGGAGAAGAGAAGGCTCCAGGGGGATCTAATAGTGACCTTCCAGTACCTGAAGGGAGCTTACAAAAAGACTGGAGAGGGTCTGTTTACAAAGGCCTGGAGTGAAAGGATGGGGGGTTGGACTAGAAGATCTCTAGAGGTCCCTTCCAACCCAGACATTTCTATGTTTCTATGTAGCAGCTTCTGGAGGCTTATCAAGGTTGACTTTGGCAACATATAATGCTGTTTCTTTGTATTTGTTTGATTCCCTCCCTCCCCTTGCAGGAGTAGCTCCTCTTTTCTGCATCTGCTGACCCGATGGAGTAGTCACAGGGTGCAGGGGAAAGTACTGGAGTGCACTGGGTCTGCAGAAGGAGATAGCAGAGGAGGAGAGCTTGAGCTCAGTGCTTCCCTTCCTTGCAGATCCATCACAAGAGCTGACAGCAGATATAGAAAGTGCTCCACAGAGCAACTTAGAGGGTTTAACGGCAGCATAGTGGCCCACTGAGATGCAGCTTTTAGAGCAGAAGGAAATACCAGAGAGAGGTCATTTAAAAAGAAAATGTTTACTATTCCTTTACAAAATAACTCCATTCGATTTTCCTTTTTGGTGTTGAGATTGAAAACAATGCCAAATAACAGCTTTCAAAGCAAGGAGGGAAAATCAGCCCTGCTGCATCCTCACAATGTGCTACACAAGACCCTGAGCATGTCACTCCACTGCTGTAGCCCAGGGCCAGTGCCAGGAGGGAGCCCATGCAGCCAAACTGGCCAATATGACCTCAGAAGGATCATCTGGGCAGAGGAAAGCATCCCTGACCAGGAAAACCACCCCAGTGGTTCATGGGTTATACTGGACTTGCAAGTCCATGGCGAGAGCAGCCCGAGGAGCTGGGGCCAGGCAGCCCGATATTCTCTGTAGCAGGAATGCCACAGCCCTGGCAGCCACACAGCTCTGCAGGAGATGCACAAAGGTAACCACAGCTTGGGGGGTCATCATGGCACAACATGCTGCATCCTGTAAACAAGGTAACTGGTCTCATCCTGAGGTTTTCTCTTGCTCCTTGGAAAGAGAGGTAGGGAGGCACAAGGTGGGTGGCTTGCAAGGCAGACTTGAAAATCCCAGCTCAGCAGCCAAGGACTAGCATGATGGGCAGTGAGAGTGACAGCTAAAACCCATGGATATTTCATGAGAGATCTGTAAGGTCCAAAAAAAAAAGACTGAGAGGAAATAAGGAGAGAGAGGGAGGTAGAATCAGAATTAATCAGATTAATTAAATATAGCAAAGTCATTAGTGATTAATTAATAGGTTAGCCTACAGAGGCTGGATTTCACATCATCCAGGCTGTTTGTTATCCTCACGTGACATCATCAGTTTATTGAAAGACCTATCCTCCACCTCCTGAAGAAATGAATCCTCAGGCAGAGTCACCATCACCCAGCAAGCCCGCCAAGGAACTGTTTTGCTGCACAGAGCAGCTGTCCTCTGACATCTGACAGCAGGGACATCCCTTGGACAACTCCTAAATGATCCTGCAATGAACCCCAAGGCCTAAGGAGCAAAATGTCCTTGTAGAAAGTACCCAATGCAGCATCCAGGACAGCAGAAGCCCTGCTTGGCCTGAGAGACCCGGCCACGAAACTTGGTGGCTCACTGCAGCACCCTGCTTGCATCTAAGCTTGTTACCTGGCTGTGACATCAACCCTCCTTGGAGATCAACAAGAGCTGGATCTGTCCTGCTGTCCTGGTGCAAAAACCTTTGGCTTTCACTTCAAGGCTTACACGGTGATTAACACAAGAGAGTTCCCCCACATATTTTTGATTCAGAAATATGCACACAGAGATACTTGTCTCGCCAAGTACAGATGGAGAGCATCATTGAGAAAGCAGTCACTAGTGGTGAGCTGTAAGGTTTACGTGGCCTGCCACAGTTACTTCTGAGCCCTGAGATAATCACAATGGCTGCACTGTGAGAAGAGAGGGGTCAGAGCTGGGCTGTGCCAGTGGGGTCAGACCAACAGCACAGTGCTGCACTGTGATGGAGGTGACCAGGAGTTTAGAAACCAGAAAACCTATAGGGCCTTTCGGTGGTTATCACCTGCCTGTGAAACAAGGAAAAAGATTTACGTAACAGACAAGCAGCAAAAAAAGAAAAGAAAGAGGGCTCCCTTTCTGCAGCTAACAACCCCTTTCCTCTGTAAGAAAAATGAAGAGCTATCAGGACGGGAGAAACACTGTAACAACAGTTTTGGTTTTGACCTGAAGGATATTGTATCATGCCTTGAAATGTGTGTTCTTTTCCCTCTGAAAAATAACAGATATAAAGAGCTTGTCTTGTCCCTGCACATGTATTTCATTTAAGAAACCCATATTTGCTCTGTGACTTCCATATAAGACTTCAGTTCAAAGGTGTTGATCAGAGAGGTTGTACATATTCCCCCTAGGCTTCATTATGGACTATCTTTTGTTTCTAGCAATGGTGCCATTCAGCTCTCCAGTAAATGCAAAGCCTCTTGAGGGGATGTACCCAAAATCCTAAAACCAGTTATCAGTGAACAGAACAGTGAAAAAGGGGAATAATTTCAAGTCCTCTCGTGCATCAAGATCTGGTTCTGTTGCAAATAGCAATGGCCACTGATGCCCAGCAGCAGACCCAGGGGGAAATAGAAGCCCTAAAGAAGTCTTTACCTTAGCTCTGAAAACTCCTTTCCCTGAACAGAGAAGGAGGGAGGATTTTTTTTTTCATTGCTAAAAGGTGAGAGCAGTACTTATTTTTAGCAAGACTTTGAGCTCAAGGCTGGAGCATTGTGGGGCTCTGACCAGGAATAACTGGATTAGTTGTTGTATTATGCAACACATCCCTGTTAGGCACTGCCAAACAATTCACACAGGCACTGAATAAAGCAGGATTCCATCAGATTCTTTGAAGCAATTACTGAACATCATGGGAAGAATTGCAGTGCAGGGGTCACAGAAATGTCACATAGGAGCAAAAAGTTACAGGCACATAAACATTTCAGTCATCACTTACAAACCACACTTTGCAATGTATGTGACAGCAAAAGCTGACAGAGGCAGGGGCATGGGATAAGGAAACCTCACAAGTATTTTTTGTATTCAGACAATCTGGATTTAAAGATGTTTGTAATCTGCATACACTTACTTTGCCCACAATTTTTCCCATCTCTTCACTAAGACAAACACTCATCAGTGTATTTTTTTCCCTGTTGTTGAAAGACTCAGAGATCCTCAGCTGGGCACTGCACGAAGGGGCAGTGCTATGTCTTATTAACTGTAAAGTCCTTTCCCTCTTGGACCTGAGCACTGCTCCATGGGTGATGCAGTAAAAGAAAGGATAGGAAATAGCAGCACCATCTTCTGACTGGAGGGAATTAATTCAGAAAACTTCATGAAGTCGCAGAGCAAATTGAGATCTCTGTTCCACTATTTATAAATGATCAGCCCTGTGACCTGAGCACCCTTGGCTTCTGTAGATAATTATTCCTGGATAAATGGTCTGTAGGGTACCCAAACACCGTGCATGTGGTCACTAAACAGTAGACAGTGTTTGCTCTTCAAATCTCAGAAGAATTTGTGTACTGCATCCTGCAGCAAACACAGAATTATAAAGTGTGGCTGGCTCATCTGCTGTGCTGCTGCAAAGGAAACACAGAGTGTTCTTGCCATACTGGATAAACCCAGAGCTAAAAAGCAATAACACCACATAAATGAGCCACTAATAAGAAAGTATTTGACATATATTACTCTGTCTGTCTCTGCATGCATGGCATGAGGTCTCAGCTGATAGAGATATTGGCATCTCTCTTTTTCTTCTTGTTCATGTCAGTGAGACCTGGAATCTGAAGAAATAAAGTGACAGGATCTCCCCCATCCTGTCCGTTCCTTCAGGTCTCCCACTTCAAGGCGTGCATCTCTACCCCTTCTTTGTATGTGGTCATGCTACAGATGCCCAGGACATAGGGTGTGAGAGACATGAGCACTGAAGCACTAGAGCTCAGTGCCTTCTCAAACCTTTGCAACAGACTGAGAACTTTATCTGAATTTGTCACTTATTTTGTGCTCTGAAACATGGGGGGTTGGCTTCTGCTTGGCAGGACTCCCTCCAGACCAGCATATTATCATGCCTGCAACACCTTCACCAGAAGGCCAGAAAAATCAACTTTCCCATGCAAAACTTTGCTTTTCAGTTAAACCCTGAGCAACAAGCTAAGCTGTGATTTGGTTTCTTAAGACAAATGTCAGACAGCTCGTTGTGCTGGGCCTCTCTGTTTATATTAACAGAGAATGATTGAAATTGCCAAGTCTGCTTCACATCCCTTTTGTGTAGCTTTCTGATCCCATACAAATAGCATCACTTTCTTCTTCTCTACAAAGCAGCCTCTTGAAATGTGCTCGACCAAACTGAAGGGATGTGTTACCTAACAGTGCATTCTGCATGCAGCAACAATTCTGGGAATGATGCTAAATTAAGTTTGATGAAGAGGAGATGTTTATTCCTTGCCTAGATATTTACCTAGAATTTTATTCTGCTAATTCAAAAGGGAGAGTATTAATATTGCAAATACTACTCTTTCAAAGGAACCTACCTGTATTCTATCTATTTTATACAGACTGACACAGAAGAGTTAGATCATCCACACAGATAAAAAAATACCAGCAGAAAATATGCACACTTCTATCTTGAAGTGAACAGATTTTCCTCTCGGTTTGTATATTTTTTTACTGCTTCACAAGCTGTTTAGTCATCATAGCTCTAAAAGTATCCTTAAGCAAGCACATTCCTAGTCAGCAAAACTTATCTGTCAAAGCTTATTCCTATCTCCAGAAGAAAATAGATGGTGTACACATTTCAGCTTAGACTGTCTTCAAGTACCCTGGCAGTGAGCCTCTCATTTGCTGTATATAGAGTTTGTTTTATGTTTAGCAAAAGGCATCATTTCATGGCAGCCATTGCATTTGGCAGAACATTTAATAGTATAGGATGCAGCAACTATAAGGAAAAAGCCTTGCCTCAGTGCTGCACAATTCCTCAGTGTCAGCCAACATAAATGGCAGAAATTAGGCAGGATGCAGCTTCAGAAGATTTTGCCTTTGCTTCACCTACAGATGTGATGTGAGGAACCAACTCACCTAGCTGTGGACACCTACAACTTAGGTGTCTGCACCTGAGCAGATCACTCTAAGTATTTTTACAGGAAAGAAATAATACTGGTCGGATGCCCAGAGATGGTTAAGCATTTATTTTTAGGTAGAATGAAAGGTTCCTATTTCTCTCCACTGACTATAAAAGCTAACTTTTACAGTATCCTGTTCATACCAGCTCAGCTGAATTGTAGCCATGCATGGCATCTCTTGCAGAAGATCCCGTGTTTCTGACTTTCTTTCTCATTCAGGCAGTGGCTGCTGCAGGTTCCAGGGACTCTGCCTGCCCAGAGAAGCCAAAATCATCACTTGGCTCCTGGTTAGCAGACCCAAAAATAATCACCTTGTGGACCAAAGGAGCTCTCAAGAAGGTCCCTGACAGGTCTGATGTCACCACACAGGGTGCCCTAAGTTTTAACCTCTTCAATTCTGTAGAGAGCGCTTCTTTCCCCACTGTAAAAATGAACTAGTTCTTGTTACTGTTACAAAGTGTTGGTGGTTTCACTCTGCAGAGTTAACCACGGACAACAGACTGTCACCCTGGGTGTGCCAACTACATCTACAGTCTTGCCAAAGAGGAGAAAACAATCATATCCAGACTGTCCCCGAAGGCACTTAGTAGGCCATCCACAGGAGTAAGGCACTTCTCTGCCTGGCACCCTGCTCCAGCTCCCCAGTTTTTCCAATGTCCTAGCACACACTGGCATCACATTTTCCTCTGCGTGTCTTACTAAACTTAAATATCTGATGCCCACACTGAACCCTGAATTGCATCAGCAGGCACTGAGCTATTCCCACCTAGGTCTCCCTCATTTGTTTAAATGTCAGGTATTGGTGGTGTAGGATCAAACTCCTCTTTTAGTCTCTAATGTGGAAGGTATTTGAATGCTTAATTTAACAACAAAGAACTATCTCAGGTCCACCAAAATTGCACATGCCAGTCAAATTAAGCAAGTGTCTTATGTCTCTAGAAATGGAGTTGAAACCCCATAAAACCTTGGCTGATCTGGAGATCTAAAATATACGCTTTCTGCCTCCCTGTCTACATGGACCTATCATCCCAACCATTGGTGTTCTCCCAGGTCCTCCCAGCAAGCCTGCACACTGCAGTAACAATAAGATGCTGCTGCCACACCACCTTTCATTTCCCAGCAAATAATCACCAAAAAAAGACAGAGGTAAAAGGGACTCTTCCCTCTTCCTATTTATTGAAAGAAGGAAACCACACATCACCCTTATACACATGTGAGTCACATCAGTATCGGTAAAAGTAAGAATTGAAACAGAGGAGGAGGTGCTTTAAGTCATCACTTTCTAAACTGCAAGGATGTATGAAAGCTGGCAGTTCTGTGAAGGTTGTATCTGATTCATTAATCCCCTATGAACACAATTCCTGAGCTGGTTTCTACTATTTACTGACCTCCCCTTTTCTTCCACCTCATTATGAACACAGTAGGATTTCTTTTCCATGGATGGAAGGGAACGTTTATATCCAAGATAGAAATTTGCCATTGAGTATTAAAAGACAAGATAATTTTGGTCATAAAATGACATGTTTTAAGGGAAATGTTCCTCAGTTTTATATTTTTACTTCAAGTTTTAAAAACACTTCTCCACTTTCTATGTAGCTTTTCATCAACAGAGTTGTCTTGCAAAAGTTCTGCACTAAACTCTCTGTGATAAACCACATCACTATATGGTTGTGTGTGTGTATACATATGTATACACTTATATATATTTTCAAACAGAACTAAGAGACAGCTGTTAAGCAGATGCATAAGCACTTCTGCCTATGCAAATGCAGATCACTCACCTCAAGTGCTGGTTAAAATAGCATGTAAATGGTTGTGAACCCACTTTCTCTTTCCAGTATTTCTGCTTGTACGTGACGTTCTCAGAGTTTTCCTGATCATCTCTTGCACAGGGAGGGATGTATGAACACTGCCAACACACATTGCAAAACAGAGTTACTTCTGCATTCAGGAACTGAGGGCATGACTTTCTCTGCATTTTCCTCATTATACCAGTGTGACTGAAATGGGCAAAAAATAAGTACAAGTTCCAAAGAAACAAAAAAGAAAAGTTAGCTGAACTTTAGTTAATTACTAGTTACTCCCTGTAGGTACTGGAAAAGAATATGACAGTATTCAGAAACAAAATAAAGGCTTTATCAGGTTTTTTTTCCATTATCAAGCCAACCTGCTATGTAACCCTTTGGGGTTTCGCATGATGACTGTAAAAATGATTGTTTTGTTTTGACATATTCCTAAGCCAGCTGTATGGAGCGAATTTGAATTACTTCCTATCTTCAGTGAGGCATGTAATCACAAGTTTTGTTTAGCATCATGCTAATAAATAACACAAATATTCTATCAAGCTTTCCCAGATGATGGGATATCAGATATCTGGCTGATAACTGTTGGCAAAAGAGACTTATTCTTCTACTGTTACAAAATGGAAACAAGCACAGAAAGTTCAAAGCCCCACTTTCAGCAGAAAGGTTCATCACCTGCTTCTGCTGTATAGAAGTAAACAAGGGTTGAGCATGCAGCTGAGCTATCTGCAGATCTCAGCCTCAGACATCTGCTTCAAAGCCCCAAAAGATCAAGGGAAGTTCCTCCCCCAGTTTGGTGCATTTGGGACTGGGCTTTCAGAGACTCCACTCTGGGCCACAGACAACACACGTACCTTGCTTCCAAGTCTCGTCTTTGACACACCACCCCTCCCTCCTAGCCACAGGGAGTTAAACAAGAAAAAACAAATTGTCCACTGAATCCGATGTTGGGAGTACTAGGATGACTGTGTCCAAGCACAATCCCTCTAATCGGAATCAGGCATCCATGCCAGAGATCATTACAGGAGATGTTGAACCAAACTGAGCAACACTGTTTAACTGATCTTGAATAACATAAATGCTGTGTCCCCAGGACACAGGGACAGCAAGGCTCCAGGTGCACATACAGATTTTCCATTGCTTTAAACCTGGAAGCTGCAAGCAGAAAAAAGTAACTGTGTAGGTAGCTGAAAAAGCCTTCTACTTAGGTATGATGAGGAAGAAGGAGGTGCGGGGTGTGGGAAGCCCCTAAAGGGATCCCCACCTAAATCAGGACATGAGTTTCTTCACAGTATCCTGAAGGCAATAATAAGGAGAGAGGTCAAAATAAAGATCACCATGACTGACTATGCTCAATGGGTGCATCCTCCCCTCCTGCATCTTGTGAGGTTTCACAGGGGCCTACTGTGCCCCCAGCTGCATGCTATATCCAAGCTGTACACATCTACAAGCCCATCTCCGCTGCACAACAGCTTGAATCTTTGCCATTCCAGTGGGGTGGGAGAAATCTCAGCATTTTATTGGCCTGATCATGCAAAACGTGACCACTTCCATCAGCACATGTAATGGCTGCCAGTAGCTGCCGTGCCTTGGACTGGAAGAATCAGCAAGTTCTTGCTTGTTGCTCCCAAGCTGAAACGTGCCTTTTTCACATAGGCTCCTGTTTTCACATGGGCCCACATCCAGGCCTGCCAGGGCACAGAGCTCGCTTTAGATTCCTGTTCAGATAACCCTGAACAAAGATTGTCCCACTGCTGACAACAAAGGACAGAAACGAGTAGTAACGCTACTCTGCTTCAGAAACCGGAATGCAGGATTTATCACACATGCTTATTTTCATCTTAGATAATATTCCTTGACTGGCAAAGATTTTGATTTGGTTGTGTACTTCGGAAGTATCAACAACACTCCTCTTTCCTTCACACTCCCATTGCACAAACACATCAGTGCAGCAGCTAGACAGAGTCAGCAGGTTTGTCCCCCTGACAGCCACCAATGTCTTGCACCATCCCACCTGGTCCCCTCCTGGTGCTCACTGCTCGGCCCAAGTTCTAGCATTCCCAACCTTCTCCACTCCAGTGTTTTTGTTCCTGAAGTGTTTCAGATCCTGCTGTGGAAATGGTACCATATCCTACCAGTTGCATACTCTCTGCCTACATCTGAATGCAATCTATACCCTGCTCCTCCCCAAGCCCCCAGCTTTTAGGTACACTCTTACATTACAGGGATGCAAGAGAGTAGAAGTAAACAGGCTTTATTCAAAGCACCCCAAATCAACCACTATTTAGCCAGCACACAAAATGCAGAACTGGACAAAACAACAACTAAGTATGAATATACATCCTTCTGCAGCTCATGGGAAGGATTCACATTGGAGAAGTTTGTGGAGGACTCTCTTGTGTGGAAGGGACCTCATGTTAGAGTAGGGGAAGAATGTGAGGAGTCCTCCCTATGAGGAGGAAGAAGAGGGAGAGACAAAGTGTGATAAACTGACCACAACCCTCATTCTCTGTTCCCCTGCACTGCTCAGGGCAAGTATGTAGAAAAAATTTGGAATGAAGTTGTGCGTGGGAAGAACGGGGGGGGGGGGGGGTTATAAGATGTAGTTTTTATTCATTATTATCCTACTCTGTTTTGACTGGTAATAATTTTTTTTTTTTCCCCCAAACTGAGTCTGTTTTGCTTGTGACAGTAATTGGTGAGTGATGCCTCCCTGTCCTTATTTCAACCCACCAGCCTTTGGCTAACATTTTCTCTCCCCTGTCCAGCTGAAGAAGAGGAACGATACACCATCTTGGTGGTCACCTGATGGGCAGCCAAAGTCAACCCACCAAAACAAGCAATGTATGAGATTCTCCTAAATTTGTGTGAGCAACTCCATGCATTACTGGGTTATTTTCATGGCCTAGAAGGAAGTGCTGCCACAACCAACCTGCTGTGGCAGGAGATGAGTAGAAAAAAAATGCTCCCCTCTCAGCTGACTATACTGAGCGACCTGGAGCTGAGCATCATGTCTGGTTTTCNTTGGGATGAGATGGCTGGTGGGAAAGACGGGGGGGGGGAGGTGTTATCAGATGTAGTTTTTATTCATTATTATCCTACTCTGTTTTGACTGGTAATAATTTTTTTTTTTTCCCCCAAACTGAGTCTGTTTTGCTTGTGACAGTAATTGGTGAGTGATGCCTCCCTGTCCTTATTTCAACCCACCAGCCTTTGGCTAACATTTTCTCTCCCCTGTCCAGCTGAAGAAGAGGAACGATACACCATCTTGGTGGTCACCTGATGGGCAGCCAAAGTCAACCCACCAAAACAAGCAATGTATGAGATTCTCCTAAATTTGTGTGAGCAACTCCATGCATTACTGGGTTATTTTCATGGCCTAGAAGGAAGTGCTGCCACAACCAACCTGCTGTGGCAGGAGATGAGTAGAAAAAAAATGCTCCCCTCTCAGCTGACTATACTGAGCGACCTGGAGTTGAGCATCATGTCTGGTTTTCACCTGCATCTGTCAGCACAGACAAAGCCACTGAGAGTGACCAAATCTGAGACCACTCAGAGAGGCTCAAGGCAGCTAGGGGCACCCCAGGTGGGAGGGCAGTGGGGTTTTTCTGCACCTGGGGCTGCTTCAAGAGGAATCACTAAACAGCATCTGCAGAGTTTGCCCATGATGGGCACCAGCCCAAAAGCAAATGTGATGTCTCACCAGATCCTCTCAAAGTTGCTGCAGGATCAGACAAATTTTGATATTATATATCTTCTGTTGTGGGTCACATTTAAGAGTCCAAACCCAATTCTATTTACAAGTGAATAAAATAGACAGCTATACATCATTTCATTGGGCTGAGCAGTTACAAAAAGTGTGACCGGACTACACACAGATGTGAAGTGTTGACAAAGAGCAGTGGCTGCCTGCTCTGCACCCCTGCCTGGGGACAGGGCAGAACTGGGTCCTGCTGCACAGCCGCTGACATCAGACTCCCCTAGAAGTCTCTTCAACAATACAGTAAGTTCTCCCAGCCCCACATTCAACTTTAAGCATGGAAAGGGAAAAGCTTTAGAAGCCAGAAGCAGATCTTTCTGGCAGCTGATCTACTCCCCTGTCATTTTACCCAGCCAAACCCATAGCCTGGACCCCACACTGGCTGTATGTGTCACCAATGCATTCAACAGCCAGAATGACAGTGGCAAATTGACTTTGGTATTAATGCCTTATCTCAGAGATTATTGTTGTTGTTGAGGTAGCAGAAGAAAGGCTACTGTCCCCTTCATGGAGGTTTCTACCTCTGACACAAGAATTAAATTAAAAAAAAAGGGAGGAATTGAGAGAGAGAGAGAGAAAGAGAGAGGGAGAGAGAGAGAAAGAGAGGAAAAGAGAAAGGAAAAGAAAAGAAAAGAAAAGAAAAGAAAAGAAAAGAAAAGAAAAGAAAAGAAAAGAAAAGAAAAGAAAAGAAAAGAAAAGAAAAGAAAAGAAAAGAAAAGAAAAGAAAAGAAAAGAAAAGAAAAGAAAAGAAAAGAAAAGAAAAGAAAAGAAAAGAAAAGAAAAGAAAAGAAAAGAAAAGAAAAGAAAAGAAAAGAAAAGAAAAGAAAAGAAAAGAAAAGAAAAGAAAAGAAAAGAAAAGAAAAGAAAAGAAAAGAAAAGAAAAGAAAAGAAAAGAAAAGAAAAGAAAAGAAAAGAAAAGAAAAGAAAAGAAAAGAAAAGAAAAGAAAAGAAAAGAAAAGAAAAGAAAAGAAAAGAAAAGAAAAGAAAAGAAAAGAAAAGAAAAGAAAAGAAAAGAAAAGAAAAGAAAAGAAAAGAAAAGAAAAGAAAAGAAAAGAAAAGAAAAGAAAAGAAAAGAAAAGAAAAGAAAAGAAAAGAAAAGAAAAGAAAAGAAAAGAAAAGAAAAGAAAAGAAAAGAAAAGAAAAGAAAAGAAAAGAAAAGAAAAGAAAAGAAAAGAAAAGAAAAGAAAAGAAAAGAAAAGAAAAGAAAAGAGAAAAGAAGAATGATCCACCCACATACCAGACTAAACATGAATGTAATAATGCCTGGTGCTTAATATATACATTTCTGGATTAAGGCTGACCCAGCTATATAATCTTTTAAGAGCTAAAGTGAATCCTGGGCTGTACAATTATGTGATTATCTTAGCAAACAAGAGAGGAAAAAAAAAATCTTTTTCCTGCAGCTAGACCTCATTAAAACAGCTAGATTTGTAGCTGCCGATACATTTATACACCAGCCTACTCTACTACAGAAAGCAGAATATTTTTAGTCAGATACACTGGGGATTTTTGGAGTAGAGTGAAGCTGCCAACTGAGTCAGTATTGTGTGTTGTAAGGAGCCTGAACTATGCTTTTTCCACACTATTGATTTACCAGGAAGAACTGCTACCCCATGCAGTGAAGCAGCTAAACAGAATGTAAAATATAAAGACTGTTCTAAGCAAAATTGGTCAATTTTTTTTTGTTAGTTGGAATTGATTTGTGTGTTGTATGTCTAATTGCATGCTGCAATTAGAGTGTGCTGCATGATGGAAGTGGGAAGGGTTAAATGGCTCCTTAAGTGTTCATACATGCATACTGGATCACAAGCATTAAATCCAGCAGACTCCTACTCTGTTGAAAAATGAATCCATTTCAGGATAAAATCCTGAAAGCTTTTAAAGATGGGGAGACTTTAGGACAAAAATTAAAAGGAGAATATAACTGCTTAGCTATACAGACATTAAACTTGGGGGGCAGGAGGGGAGACAAAGCAACAGCTATACATACTTCATTCCTTTAAAATAATATGTTTTCATATTGAGACTTAAACAATTCTTTTCTTCTTATTTTGTACTGGTTTTACATAAGCTCCTTAAGGTAAAGAAAATAATTGGAGTGCATTTTTGTTGATGCTGTTTTCCACTTAAACTTAATTACTACCAGTGAATGTGGTTACATCAAAAAAAATCCTTCCATTCCACTTGGGCTCAACTGGTAAGCCAGATTCAGTTCTCAGCACTCGATATCCTCAGGTAAACAGCCCACACCTAGAAATGCAAGGTGCAAACCAGAGAAAACAGATTCTATTTGTAAGACCACGCAAGTACAAGGTGCTGCCAGCGCACAGCCCCGTGTTTCTGTATTCTTAAGTAAAATAGGGTCCTGATTGACATTTATGGGCATTGCTTCTGAAGCTCCCTGCAGAAATTGCAATCCAGCCCCCAGGCAGGTGCAATCCTCCTCTTCTGAATCAACTTGAAGAAAGGTCGGAGAAGATGGGACCAAGAAGGAAAACAAAACCAAAATACTCCCACTACTCAGAGAGGCATTGTGGTCGCAGCCCTGTTTGAAAGCCTCAACTGAAACTGAGGATGCTGCAAGAGCTGCTGAGACCAGGGCTGCAGGTGGTACAGCTCGCCACACACCACCACCTCCGAGTTCCTGCTGGAGATGGCCACAACAGGGCCATCAGGCCATGCTCAGGGAGGGCCACGTGGCACCCTCTGGGGCAACACCACAGTTTCACCCCATGGCAAAAGGGTATTTCACCAACTACCTCCAGACCACCTGAAGATGGAGAAAGGTTTAGGGAAGTCCTGATGCTTGGACTGCTGGGTGTTCATGGTGCACCTCTCCATAACCACAACCCTCTCCACGGGGAGCCTGGCAGCAGCACCCCCAGGAAAGGCAAAGTTTGCAAAGCTCCCTCACAGGCCAACGTTTTATCCACTTTGCTGTCACACACCATCCAGCACTGCAGATTCATCAGTCACTGCTTCTGAGTGGTGCCAACAAGTTAATCCAAATCCTGTCAGATTTACCATCCTGCTTCTTGCTCTGCTTATTTTGTCCCTGACCACCCCTCCAAGCCCACAAGCTGCTAAGGTGGAAAAAGCAACCCCTAAACTCCAAACTTGCAACTTAATCCACCTTCCAAGAGATAGATCCACACCGGTGTAACTATGACAGCTGTGGAGATGTGAGGCTGCATGTCCCAAACTAGACACACACGTCTGCTCCAAGCCCCTGCACACAGAGCACTGCAATCACACTTAGCATTGCATTAGAACCACATTTTAGGTGAAGAGCTGAAACTCATTTCTCCAATACATTCCCTATTGCAGGAATGGTGGGGAGTGTGTAGGGAAGGATTCTACCACATTTTTCACTTTATGGAAACTACCTAACAAAATCTACAGAGGCAGCATGCTCACAACGTGGTCTTTAGTCAGCACAACCGAAAAAAAAGGCAAAGCAGAAAAATAGTCTTTAAAGAAAGAAAGAAAAACAAACAAACAAAAAACAAATCCCCCCCACATTGCCTTCAGCCTGTTGTGAATTACTAGAAGATGCAACTTTAAAGACACTTCCATTCAGTCCGTTTTCATGTGGGTGATGGAGAAGTTTAAAAATCAAAAGAGCACCGAGGAAAGTTCGGTTTCCGTGCAGCCCTCTCCTCAGCGCGCCATCAGCAGCAGCGCTGTTACAATTTCTCCCTGCGCTTCGGGGAGCTGCTCTGGGAAGCCCCACACCTTCTGGGACAGGCAGCGCAAGAGCACCGGTCACCGCTGGGGCACAGAGATCCCCTCACCGCGAGCTTGAGTTTCTCCCCGGCTTCCCACCGGCGTCCGGGGGCTGCTGGCGGGCGGACAGCAGCGGAGCAGCGCGCAGGGGACCCGCAGCAGAGCGGCCCCCCTGCCCCTCGCCGCGCTCGGGATAACCTGGGGTCGTCCAGGGAAAAAGAAAGAAATATATATAGTGTGTGTACGTATAGTGTTGTACTGTATAGGGTATAATGTCATACTGTATATAACGTAGATATATATGCAGCTATATATAGACACACCCCACATATATATACACCATGCATAGTATCTTTATGCATACAGACTGTATATATATGGACTTTTTGCTGAGTAACAGCAGAAGCATTTGGAAGGGATGTTTCGTGACTTCGTCCATAACCCTCATCAGACAAAACCCCTTCCCTGAGCAGAGGACGGTTGCAGGGGACCCGGACCCCAAAGGAGCAGG
>VWZY01007915.1:235465-266729 GCA_013399075.1 Chloroceryle aenea
GCGTTGAAAGGGCGCGCAGCATCGCTGCGATGGGGGCAGAATATGCCCTGCGGGACCCCCACCACCACCCCGCATTTGGGGAGCGCTGCGCTGCTGCTCAGGTCTCACCTTAGGGTTGGTGCGGAGCTGCCTCTCGTCCTCATGAAGCAGGGCAGGGGCGGAGGAGCGGGATGTGCGGACCAGGACCTGGAGGCAGGGGTAGCGGGCGGTACCGCGGCAGGCAGCCCCGCAGGTGAAGGTGCAGGCGAAGCGTTCCCCCTGCAGCTGTCGCACGGCCAGCACCGTGCAGTTAGCGGAGCCGCCGCCGCCCCGCTCCTGCAGCGCCGGGCGCAGCCAACAGCAGCCCAGCCCCAAAAGGGAAAGCAAACCGGCGGCGATGTGGAGGAACCCCAGCCGCATGCTCTTGTCCTCTGCCTCCGTGTATTCGTAAACCGCCCGGCTCCGCGCCATCGCCCGCTTGCCGCTGGCATCCGCCGCCGGGCAGCCGCTGCTGCCATCGGCTAAAGCTCCCGCCGCTCCCCGCCTCCCTCCCCGCCTCCTCCGGGGCTGAGGGATCCACGGGGGTGGGTGTAACCAAAAGAAAAAAAAAAGCAAATGTTAACCCCGTTGACTTAATTCGGGTCAACCCGGGGGTGGAAGGGACAGCTTGCAACCGGCTTATCTGACCCAGGAGATTTGCTGTGGGAAGGGATAGCTGGGATTAATACTGGGTACTGTGCAAGGTGCAATAGCTAGAGAGGAGCGAGTGGGTGAGAGGCATCATGTACGCCAAGGGTTGCTCCCCTCTAAGCCAACATTCGCTTACCCGAGGGGGTAGTAAACCCCTAGGTAAATCCCGAAGAATAAATCAGCACTTGATCTATGCTATGAAAATAATTTGCATTTATTAACTCTTGGCACCAGCTTGATTAAATCCCAGAGAGCGCTCAGTAGCCCCATGTGTCAAAATGTTTAAGGTCTCTGTACACAGAGTGAGTCAAGGGTGAAAAAGAAAGAAATTAAGTATCTGGAAGTAAGGAAGCAGCTGCTATTTCACCTTAATGGAGAAGGGAAATAACAAGAGTTGGCTTAGACTTATCTTGCCAACACGCCTTTTTGAAGGTGCAGGGCACAGTGCTCTCTCTGCTCTAAGCAGTCTCAAGTCCAGCCTCCACCCAGCAGGGACAGACCTGGCCTCTTTCATTCTTATTTGAAGATAACAGGTAAGCAAGATGATAGATCTATGTTTTACAGGACAATTGCTTTCAACAGGAAGGTTTTGACCTTTAAAAGCTCACCCTCAGAAGAGCCTACTTTAAAACAGGTCTGCAGAAAAGCAGTCAATCTACGAAAATACATTTTTTTTTCCGATAAAGTCATTATTACCCAGTCTTTCCCCCCATGGCAACACAACAGAACAAGATCTTTGGTGCCAATGTACCATAATTAATGGTTATATTTTTATTCTGTAGTTTTTATCATAGGCATATAGGTAGAACAGAATGTGACAGTTTCAGAGCTGATAGCTGAACTTGATGATACAGCAGACAAGAAGGTACAGAAATACTAGAAAAATAAATATAGGAAATAACATTTTCCGCTGGCCACCTTTTTCAGTCACTTACCCACTGTAGACAGCAATGTCAAACTTTATTTTTAAAAGTTGATCCATAGGTTCTCCAAATGGACTATTGAGCAATGCTTGGCAGGAAGGCTATTATGAATCCACACTGTGACTCGAATATAAATGGATGCAAATATTGTCCTTGGTTGCACCAGCTCACTACCATGCTGCCCTCAGGCCAGCTGCTCTGTAGCAGCCTTTCCTAATTCCAAAGAGTTTCAGAAAAAGTGTGCCAGCACTAAGCCTGGGATTATTTTTATTATTGCTTAAACCTGCATTTATCTTGGTTAGACACTGAATTTATCTTGGTTAGTCCTTGGCTCTGTTCATCAATCCCCAACAGTCAGCCTGCTGCCAGCACTTGTGGGAACAGCAGTCTCTAATGGTGGGGCTTGCCATGTAGAGCGTTCATATTATTAAAAAAAAAACCCAACCAAACAAACAAAAAAAAACAACCCAAAACCAAAAACCAAACCTCATGTAGATTTGTTGCTTGGCACCTGAAGGGAAGCTCCAGCACCACTTGACTCATTGAGATGGGCTGCAACTTCTCATGTTTCTTACCTCCCGAAGAACTGGCATTGTCTCCCTGTGACGGGTACTCGGTTCGTTTCCTTGCTGTACCCTGTACATAAAGTGCTGTCAGCTGAAAATTAAGGCAACAGCTTACTGCGTGACACAATAACCTTGAGAGTTAGACCTCCTGTGTGTGCATCCAACCCTTACAACATCTACAATCAGAGGAGATGCTGAGGCTGTATTTTAACTGGGAACAGTATTTAACATTCACCAGGTAATCTCAGTGGTTTTAAAGTTGTGAGCAAGTAATTCAGGACTCAAAGTCTATTTGGATCAGCTGAAAGAGAAAAATGATCATCAATGTCGTATTTGTAAGAGAGTAAAGCTGGGTACTGGGGGTCTGTTGTAAGGATTTTAGCTCTGCTGTCACCACTGAGGGCAGAAGTTAGGATAGTGGTTCCATGACCACAGGCTACATCAGGACCAGCCAGGGCTGGTAAATCTGGAACAAAAAGTTAAAAGTCTGTGTGGAATTTTCAACAGCAGAAGAGGTTGCTACCTGCTTTTTCAGGCCCTCTCTTGCCCTGTGACTGAGAGGCAGACTTACTCATGGCCAACCACTGATCACCTACCTAAAGGCAGTTCATACAGCCCATAGTGCAGATGCCTCCTTCTTGGTCCTGTACCTGAAAAGGTGGATGGGCTTTGGTGAGGCTTTGTCACCACGTACTACAGGGGTGGGCTGGTGGTAATGGGCTCACATGTCCCCATTTCCCTGCAGAAGTCTAGTGGTGGGCATCACGATGTCAAACGTGGAGGTGCCTCGTACTGTCTTCCATGAAAGTGTCAGTAATGATTGACGGTTTTGAATAGCAGATGTATACACACAGTAACAAGGTGCCTTTTTGAAACCAGTACTGTGATGCCCACCAGACAGTAAATTGGCCTTCAGAGGGAGAGATATCACAGCTGGCCGGTAGAAACACACCCAGGGGCAGGAAACATAGAAAACAAACCTTTTGTCCAGAAGGAGAGGTGTAGAGAAAACTTGTTTGCACAGAATTTCATCGCTGTCTGCATCAGACAGAACAGCTTCTGGCTGCCTTCCCTTCATTCCTCATCAGGACTGTTTTACAGGTGATGCAAGACAGCACAATCATGAAAATTCGCTACTTCACTGCATTGTTTGTTAAACCAGAGGGAGTTCGGACAAGTGATTATGCAGAAAAATTGTTTTAGCAGCTTCAAGGAGGGAAATTCTGACATACACCCACATCCAATATTGGCATGTTAAAACCAACAAGGGAATATGAAATGCAAACAATAAACCAAAGTCTAGGAAAATAATATGCAACCTCAGTTACCACTGCTAATTCTGAAATGAGATGAAACAGTAATATTAAAAACTATTGTTCAATGTGCTTTAACTTACTTAAAAAAAAAAAATCCAACAATAAAGTGGTTTTGAGAGGTAAGCCTACTGAAGTAATTCAAAACACAGTTTCAAAATAAGTCATCCAGCTGCATTTCTTCAGACCTGTTCTAGAAGCTTTCAGATTTGTGGAAGTGACAACGCACACTCATCAGAGGAAAAATAAATGAAAACAGCTACACCATTTTAATTCTCACATTACATGAAAGCAAAAGCATCAGTTGTCAACCCAGAATAACTGCTTAGCCTGCATTCTTGACCAGAATTCAACTTCTACTAGCATAATTTTTAGGTAGCAACAAACTTTGAGAACTCACCAGAAGCAATTGTTACATTTAGTACCTTAAATCAAAAGCACTGCCTAGCCACCTTGTGCTCAGAATGACAAGTGTGCATTCAGAAGCTCTTCTTCGAGTGTGGCAGCTGGCAACCAAACTTTTTTGTTGTTGTTGTTTCAGTCAATATCCAGTCATGGAAGTACTTTCAAATTGGAAGGGAAATAAATGTAAAAAAGAAAAAAAAAATTACAATGTGTTCCTTCCAGGAGACAAATATCTTTAAAACAATGTTATTTAGAAAATGAACATCCTTCTCCAATAGCCATGGCCACCTATGAACCATGCAGCATCGAGCTGCCTGACCCACGGACCTCTACGCCTTCCAGCACCACTTAGGTGGTTCCAAAGATGGTTTACAACCTCTTTATGGCCCATAGAAAGAGTCCCGTAACACCCTACAGTTTCACATCTGACTACAATACACAAGGTCATATTTTGGGTACTTTTTTTTTTTATGGAAACTGTAAAATGGAAACAAAAAAATACAAAAAATACTGGCTTAGAGATAGAGAGGACTTCAGACACAGCATGCAGCAAAGCAAAGCAGTGACTATACATCATTGTACTATATAGATGTCACATCTGTGGAACAGCAGTGTGGCCAGTTGGGAACCCTGACACTCACACAGCTAACGCTTCAACAGAGGCTACAGTCACATGCAAAATAGTTTTACTCATGTGAGCATCTGCAGGCTTTCCTGGATTAGTTGGGTCTTCCATTAGATTAATAAAGCCCAGGAAGGCTGTCACATGCTTAAGTATTTGTGGCACAAGGTACTAAGGCAGAGGAGGCTGAGTCCTGAGTGGTTCCTCTGCATGTGTGTTCATTCCCGAAGACCCTGGTGGAGTGTCCTTACCTCCTTCCTCTATGACTTCCTGGTACCCTCAATTTTCCCCACACACAGGGCAGTTTGAGTAGTAACTGTTATAACAACCACTGCAAAGCATTTTCTTCAATATTACTGATAATGTAAGTGGGTGAACCCCCTTTTAACTCTGGAAATTCAGGGTAGTGGAACTAACTTCTCAATAAAGACTTACATCCTATACGCAATAAGGAATGATGAGCATGTGAGTGTGTCAAACAGGTCAGAAATAGGAATACTTACACTTTTTTCAAGAACACCAGGATTACTACTCTGAACTTAATCTCGTACAGTGTTGTGCAACACTATCATTACGAGGAAATAAATGCATTTTTAAAATAGCATTCTATTCTCTCCCCTTACTCATGGTGTTAGTGGAATGCAGTAATGTTAAATAAGCCTCAGACCTTAACTGTCAGTGTTAAAAATCTCCAGGTCAATTAAGTTGCCAATTAGCCAAGTGTGTACATGTGTAAATGAATGCTGNATCTAAGAAGCATTTCCAACTCTGTATTTTGCTTGCTCTTTAAACCTGTTCCTCCTGCTTCAACTCAGAGTGCATCATGAGATTAAGTCACAGACTTTGAAGTCTCAATATATGCTTATTTAATCAATCGATGAGAGTCAGATTGTTCTTCCCCTTGGAAGGAGTAAAGCACCAAGTTCCTTGTTTAGAGGTGAGAAGTTTGCCAAAATGAAGCATCTTGCATTTTGGAAGTATCACTCAATTGAATACAGCTGTATCAAAGTAAGTTTTGGAGAAATTATGTTCCCAATATCAGCTTAATTGTTTTTGAAGTACAAGGGGTATTTAGCAGTACAAGAGAACACTGTTAATGTAACTTATCTTGCTCCCCTTACCATACCCAATCATTTCAACAAGATTGGCTATGAGAATGAAAAAATAACACAAACCTCAAAACTATACAATAAGAAATAAACACATTTGACTTGAAGATATAAAAATTGTTTCATGAATCCTAAAATAAATTAAAAAAGCAAACATCACAGCAGACTTCTGACAGTACAAAAATTGGAACATTAATGGTAGAGTGAGCAAGATGCTTTTGGAAAAACTATCCTTTTAAAATTTATATATTTATATTTGAAAAGTCAAATATATATCTGCTTTGCTTTGAGAAAAGAAAAATCCATCATCTTTTTCAGCTGTGTGAGCCATCACATGGATTATAACCATCCTCCTCTTTCAAGCTGAGAAATCAGTTTGCTTTGACAATAGAAAAAAGAAATCAATAGGCTTATATTTTTATGTCTATTATCTTAAAAGAGATATAAAACCCCATAGAATTTAGAACTGCTATACACCTGATACAGAACAACAGCAATGCCATTAACAGTCCAATTTCCAAGCATAACTCAACACATGCTAATAAGCTGGTTCGGTACTACACAGAATAGGTCAGAACCTAAAAATAAAACCCCATGAATCACTGACATGTTTTGCTCTCTCTTCTTGCTTTGATAATTTCAGGTAGTTTGAAATGGTATGCACCACCAGAGGCAGCTCCGTGAGAAGTGGTAGTCACATCAAGACAAAGGAAACTAGTCAAATGGTTCAGATTTTTCTTCCTCTGCTCTAGAGAACAGTTACAATTTTCAGAACTGGTATATTTGTGTCTGAAAGCTCAAGTACCAGTGATCATCAAATGAAATGTCCTTCCGTTTCAAGTGGGGAAATACCAACCTGGAACTAAGCTGTGATGAGTTCCAAACCAAGTGTTTCTTCTTCCAAGTGTTCCTTCTGTGATGAATCCTTGAAGCATCTTTCTGTTATTTGAAATGTTACCTACCCGCCTTTCTAAAATGATTTGCTATTTGCTATTATAGAGAAGGGATCCGAAACCAAGGTTAACCAAACTTTTTGACTGTGGAAAGAATATAAAACTCTCTTAGAAATTTACTTGTCAGCAGCAAAAAGACTCTTCAAGTGTCTTAACCACTGTACAGGTCGATAGTTTTAATACTTCAACATTATTTTTTTTCCATTTTTCATTGTTGAAGAAATAATTTCACAATCTCAAATCAAAGTCAACACTGCGGTGAGGAGAGCTTTTCTACTTTATTACAAAGAGAAGAAGCCTTTATGTGGTCAGAAAATACAAGATTGATCTTTTTTTTTTTTTCTCTTCCTATGAAACGCTGCTGTTCAAACAGCCAGAGTGAATTGTCTCAGTTCACTTCTTTAAGTCCCATCACATTCACTTGGGTATGGATGTCCTTGGCTGCTGAAAAATCTGGCCCTTTAGTGCACAGGGCGACAAAGTAGTCCCCTGACCAGCAGTTCCAGAATGTCCCGTTTTCATATATTGCATCCATGCACACCTCCTAAAAATGAGGTACAGCAGGGCAAACATTTTCCAAAATAGATGTCATATATATAATATATACACATTCGTACATACATACCTTTATTCATGTGATGTCCAAAAATTTAAAAAAAATGTACACATTTATTACAAAATTGTAACAAAGACTGGACAGTGTTTTGCTCATTCTGGAAAGATGAAGCTCAGTAATACACAACTCTGGAAACTAACCAGAGACTGTGGCAATATCTTTCTTCTAAACAGTCAGATATTCTTGCATTAAGCTTGGCGAAAACTGCCTTTCAAAAACAGAAGGGGAAGTAAATGAAGGAAGCAAACCTTGCTCATCTTTCCAAATGAAATACGAGAAGGATCTTCACATAAAAATGCACAAACATTTTTTATTACCAATAGTGCTACAATGAACAATGCAAATTTTGTTGTCTAATTTTTTGTCTTTTTTTGTTTTTACATTTTGGAAAACTAAGTGGTAAACTTTTGTCAGTGTACTCGCTTGTCTTTACAGACCCAAGCTTGTCTGCTGGCAAAAAATAAAATGAAAACAAAAATTCAGACCCTGCTCAAACTAAAGAAAAACAATTACAAATTTAGTTGTTGGGCAGCACATAATTAGTAAGGCAGGACCTCAAATGGTGACCCTTCGCATGAGCCAATTGCCAGATCCTCAAGGAATTAAAACCAGGATGCCTGAGCCACATCAGTTCTGCAGTTATGTTGAGTATTGTGCTGAGACAGCCATACCCCAAGAAAAGGGAAGTCTTTAGAAGGCTTGCTGAGCAGGGTTGTAGTTGAAGGTTGATGGCAGATGAGGCCTTTCTTCTAATTTGTCATATTCCAGATGGAACTCCTATAATTAAAATAAAAAAGACAAACCCAAATAAAACAACGTATTTACCTATCAAGAATTGGTATTTCTACCAGTCATACTTGGAAAGCAAACATACAGAAGAGATGATGTCCTAACTTATCTTAAGGCAGAAAGACAAGATTTCATTATTTTGGATTCTATGTCTTAAGTAGAAAAAAGTCAATATGCTAAGCCATTAAACCAGGCCCAACTGTAAGCTAAACCTAGCTGGGTTTCTCCTTGGGAACGCTCCCTAAAATGCTGGAGACAAAGTACTGAGACCTCCTTAAGCCAGAATTTCACAAAATACTCCACCACATTTCATACTAAGATTTAAACTTCAGACTCCCCCAACCCTTCTGTACATCCTAAGCTCCTTGCTTTTATATCACACCTTGCCAATGTCTTTCATGACAAGCTCTCAGTGTTTCATAAAAAGCCACACAGAATAAAAATCTTTGCCCATGTACTCGGATGACACAGAAGCTACTGGTTCATAAACAAGTAGCTTTGTCTCACCAGCACAATCACCTCACTTTTGAATGCATAATGGAAAACATTTCAGTGATCCAGTAGGAATTTTTATTCTCACTACAACAGCTACTACAAAACAGACTGCTACCACCCTTGATGTCTAAATGCATCCTGATTACTACAGTAGAAAAAAAAAAGGCAACTTCCTTTTCTGCAACCTTAATTTGTGCACACAACCCTAATTAGTGCACTTTGACTTTTGGTGCATTCACGCAGGAACATACAAGGACTTAAATCTTACATTCTTCCACATTCTTTTCATCTTTTTAACTGTGCTTCATCCCCATTTTATCCTTTTTTCAAGAAATTGAGTAAGTGGAAGTTTCAGAATATTAGTTTAAGAGTATTTCTTGGTAATTCAAGAACAGCTACCTTGGACATGCACAGTAATTTATTTTGCCTGACTCAGTGGAGAACCTCAGCAAAATTATATCAGCTGTATCTGCAGAGCTAGCATACCCCACTACTTTTATATACAGATGAAAACACTTAAGAGTAGTGAAGAGATTATTTTAGAGCACTCTCTGATGTAATTAAATAGTATCGTATTCCAGTTTTTACAGGTAGGCAAACTAAATCAGAGACCATGTCAATGCAAAACCAGAAATAAAAAGCTAGGAAATACAACTCCCAGACCTCTCTCCTTTAAGACAAAGTAAGGTACATCTAGCATCGAAAGAGCATTCAGCATGGTAAGGAAACAAAATAGGGGATAATGGTAAGCATTTAGCAAATCTGTAGTCCCCAGGGTACACTGTCCTTAAACCTCAAAAAACCTAGAGAAACCTGTGAGGTTACAGCCATCTGCACTGAAGTGCTGTACATCCGCTTCATTTCTGGTTGCCTGCTAAGGGTTTCTTCATTGGTTGGGGTTTTTGTCTTTCCATTTGGGTGGTGGGTTTTTTTAGGTTATATATACACACACACAAGAAAATTACTTTGGCATTCCTAATTAACACTGCATGCCAGCTGGCTTTTGGTTGTGGTGTTTTGTTTTTTTTTTTTTTTTTTTTTGCGCAGGTACTGAAGAGATGTCTCCTCCCTCCTTATGCCAGAAGCCAGGTGTACAAATCTATGCAGGTATTGTGGTCTCAAAGGCTGGTTTAGGTTGGGTGGACCGTCAGTAATTCTGGAGTCATTTTATAATAGGAAAAGATACTACTCAAACTTTTATCCCATTCATGGCTTTCAAAGTTTCCATTTTGCACATAATCACGGAAATGTCTACAGATTGCTACCAATCTGTGCTGAGCTTCAATCAGCTACCTGAATCTCCAAACACTCTGAACTGCCTTCAAAATTACCCACAAAAAATGGGTACTTAAATCAGTAAGACAGTATCAGTAGCCCAAAGAAAGGCATTCCAAACGTAAGGTGGTTATGTGCCTCTGCTGACTGTGGCAGCTGAGAGCGGGGTGTGCATCTGAAAGAAATGCTCAGGAGCTTGGGCACTCCTTTTTGTGCCACAAATTGGAAGCCCCTTATTTAGAAGAAGGAATACTATTCCCCACCTAATTTCTTTAGAAGTATATGACTTCATACTTCAAATTGTCAGTCGTCTTTTAAAATAGTCTTAAAACAGCCTTTTTGATTTGCATCCCAGTGTCAGCAATCCTCAAGTCCAACATCCAGTAATGTATAAGAACACCTAAAATTATGTCTGACAATACCAAAAGAAAGAACTCTGTGACCAAATATTTTTGAAAACTAAATGAGAATTATTTATTACATACAGAAAAATACTTGTATTACAGGTATACGTTTTGGTTTTCCTTTTGATTTCAGGGGCCACTGTGGTTTAGGATGTGAACAGTAGCACTGATATTTTTTAATATAAACAGATACAGATAAAATGTAAAAAATGCCATTTATCCATTGAAAACCATCTATTAAGGTTTTATTTTCCATGAGGAGGTAATTACTAAAAAATTAAATGCTTTTTATTAACCAAGAATAATGAATACTAAATGTGTGTGGAAACTTACAGCACGTGTGGCACTAAATAAATTGTTTTATGCATATAAATCAATCACTTTTCAGGTCATCCAGAAAACATGTTTTGAGTTACATCAGCCTGCACATGTACAAACGGTAATAGGTAAGAATACTAAAGAAAGAAGAGAGTTGCTTAAGGTGACCCATACCATTAACACAGCAGAACAAACCAAGAAATCTGCAGAATAGGAAGTGTCCTGAGGACAAACTATTCTGGACTGGGTAAGTCCATCAAAGGAGATGGTAGAAATCCCACAGATAGCTCAAAAATTCCAAATGGGACCAAAAAATCAAGCATTTATATTGGCCTAAAGATGGGTGCAAAGACCCGAATTTAAATTAGGGGCCGAATTAAAATGCTATTAGCAGAACAAGTTTAACTTTCTAGCAATTATGAAAGTATGTAAATTAATAGTGGTCTTAAAAGTATAAGGAGTAATTTAATATAGGCAGCAACTATTACAAGCAAATAAACACTCTGACATTTAACCTTCTGTCCCATAAATAACTCCATGTTTTACAACTACAAAAATCAAAGTCACACTGTTTTATTAACTTGTTTCTTAAATAGGATGGATTTGCAAGGGAGAAATTCCAGACTCTACTTCATACAATTTAAATCGGGATTTCAGTAAATGTGCAACTGTAAAAAGCATTTTTGGCGTCATATCCACTTCCCTTCCTCTCTTGTCTCCTCAACATCAGAAAGCTATACAGCCAAATCCTCAGTGAAAAATCAAAGTGTCTTTATTATACTTTCCACATGTCCTAGGATGAAAACCCTCATACACAGACATATCTGTAATCAGCATTTTCCTACATTTTGTTTTGCACTTAAGGCAAATGTGAAGTTTGTCACTCATTTTTTCATTATATGTTCCAACATATCAACACAGAAATAATTTTATTTTATTTCCTAACAGTTTAGGAATTGTGTCATTACTCAGCTGTTTTGCTGCATTTCCTTCTTCAGTCTATTATCTTATTAGGAATATAAAAATAGATCCTACACCTTAAAAACCAATGTATTATTTTATGCTTTCTTGGAAGAAGTCAGTCTACCAGACTTTTTAAACTTATCTAGCACACTATCAAAAAATATGTTAAAACGTCTGGTTTATGTTTTCACAAACTTTGTCTTAAGATTTAGTAATATCCAAAAGTAAATCCTTCTATTTCACTGCATCTATCAAAATGCAGTGTAATTTAAAACAGGTACAATAAATCCCTAAGATGATAATGCAAAATGCACCAAGTCTACAAAGCACAGCACATTAAAATAAATGCTGCTCTATATTTGAGCATATACACTATAGCAACAGACAAGTGTATAAAGCACCCTGAAAAACAGCCAAATTTGAACATATTTAGAGTAATTTACAGAAATAATTCTTGTCTGTCTGCTTCAAAAAAGGACTAATGGAATTGTTAACCAGCAATTATCATTGTGGCCTTCTAAAGAAACTGATATTCCCAGCATTCACTAATAATAATGTGGCAGTTATAGTAAGAGACTGCAATTTATCAGAAATCTTTCACCCCCCAGCTTCTTATATTTTTAGTTTCCTGAAACATTAATTAATGCTTCTGGTTTTTGTTAGAAAAAAGTTACTTGGCCATACCTTTCTTTGCATTCTAAGCAAAAATGGAATTCTCCAATACTGCCATTCTTGTTATAGTAAGTCTATGTTAGTCTTCCTCCAAGGATATGTCAACCCCAGACATTAATATCAGAAGTAACATTACCATACAATGATAAGATCACACCTGACATACATCTATGTTCTTATTTATCATAGATGGAAATGTCACAGAATTATTTCTCTCAAGTGATTCCTTTTCCATGTGACAAAATAGCAATTTTCCCCCACATCCTTCCTCCTCTAGCTTCCTGTGATCAATATCTGACTGGTCTGCGGTATTTTTCACCAAACTAAAATGAAATTAAAATTTAAAAATCATACAGTGGTGCCAATTTTTACATTAAGAAACCTCACAAGTCTGAAAGGAAAGATATTCTCTTCCTATGGACACTGGGGAAAATAAAAAAATAATGTTCCTTGTTAACTTGCTGCTGCAGCTGCAAAACTTTAGAAAATACCATCCCTCTCCTTACGAGTTATCGATTGCTTCTTAATGTCAAGGGAATTACTCTCAGAATGCAAAGTAAACAGAAGAGAATCTGTGTAGATCTTGAGCAAAATAATTTGGGAGAGAGCAGTGCCACACCTCTTGCACTGCAGTATCTCCAGGAATGCCTAATAGATGAAGCCAGCTCTACTATTTAAAAGAGGGATGATTAACAACTGAAGTACTGGATGATCAATTTCTGGACAGCACTTAGGACTCCAAACAGAGATAATACTGTCTTCAAAAGTAATGCTTAAGCATCAAGTAACAGCTTCATAGATATACTACAGGTAGAAAAAGAAGAGAAACTGAAGACATTGGTATTCTTCCACAAGGGGCACTGCCTCCTCCTAGAAGTGCTGTGTTTTCACATAGGGTAAAAACTCAATTCCATCAATACGTGAATCTACACAAGGCTCTTATTGCTCATAAATAAAAGGAACATAGTCAAGTGATCCCAAAGAAGAAACCTATCCTTTCAAAAGTTAATTACTTCTTCTCTGATGATCTTACATAATAATAAAATACCATTAAACAGCATTTTGGGAAACCTACAAAAGTACACTAAGCAGCAAATAAGTAATTCAAGTAGAAATTAAAACTTCCTTTTTGTTTGGGTTTTCTTTTGAGGGGAGTGATGGGTTTTGCTTGAAAGTTTTGAAATTACCTCATGCTTATGAAAAACCATGTAAGTAGGGCTTGTCACTAAAGTCTTCAGTTACACAATCTTGGTTTTCTTATGGTCACAAGAAAGGCCAGAGAGGCAGTGAGTCATGCATGCGAACGGACTGAAGAGCCTCTCGTATAATTTGTGACAGCTAAAACATTAATTTCTGAGGGGATCTTGCACAGACTAAGAAAATTTACTCCAGGCAGTGGGGAAGAAAGGAAAAAAAGACACGAAACATCCAGTTCATCTCTAGATAATAGCAAATTTCAACATACTGGCTAGGAAGTAATGTAACACACTTAACAGAAGTGAGAACACTGAACTTTATTCCTTTTAATTTAAAGCTGATGTTTAAAAATAGGTGTAACTATTTAATGCAATCTTTCAGAATCTCCAAGTATTTAGATGCAGCTTGCTCACAGAAACAAAAATGCTTTTTCAGCAAACCGTTCACACATCTGGTGAGTTCAAGGCTTTATACTGAATATGATGTATATGGGATGGAATCCCTCACCGGTCAGTTTGGGGTCACCTGTCCTGTCTGCTCCTTGCTGGTGCTGCTTTTTACCTTCTGCATGCCCAACGTACTACACAAGATCTAGCAGTGGCCTTGGTCTGCACACCAATCCTGGGTACTAACTCTAACCATGGGGTGTTATCACTGCCAGCAGCAGACACTGCCTATGAAAACAGGCTGCTGACTTCAGACAGTGCAGTTAGAAGAACTGAGTCAAATGTAAAATCAATGAACAGAATTAGTTCTGTTCTTACTCAAACAAGGACAGGTTGTATGCATATTAAGGTATCTTTTTTTCAGTTCCAGATGAATGCATCACCTATTTGCAAAAAGACACACCTCTTGCCAGGTTACTGAATGTCAGCACTCCTTAAAAGCTGGAAGCTGGAATTGGAAGCTAGATGGTCTTAAAAGTTGGAAACTACTGAACATTCATTATCTTTGGGGGAGAGTGGAGAAAATGAAGCACAACACAAATTTCTTCATCTAAAAAATAAAGGGGGACCATTACTGACAGTATTCATGGACAGAAAGGAACAAACAGATTATGAGAAGTGGGAAGGAAGACGACTGTAGCATTCAGATTTCTTTTTTTAATGCCTCTTGGCCTAGAATTCAGAAAACAAGCATCATGAACCTCCCTAAAAGAGGGGATTTATTTCAAAGTACTTTGACTTTCAAACAGTGGAGCACAAGAAGTCCTGCAGTATGCTCGAGGGGAGAGAATACCTGGAATCCAAAAAACCTCACTTCCTCACCAATTCCACTTTCATTTTTTCATTGTGAAGTGAGATGTGGTAGCTCCTTAATTAATTTTAAAGCAAGATAATAAAATATTTGCAAGCACGATTTCCAAAAGGCTGAATAATGCTTTCTATTCTATAATTCTGTACTTCAAAAAAGCGCTTTCGATTTTAACAAAGCTCATAATAGAAATTCTACATCCTTGTCCCTCCCAAAGAAAACTGGAAATAGACAGCTCCTCCTTTTCCACAGGCAAGCCAGTGTTTTAGGCAATCTTTATTTCCTCACACATCAGATACCAGGATAAGGAACTCTAACAACAGGAGGTTAAAACATTAGATATTTTGGGGGAGATTAGAGATTTATGGGGAGGAGGTTGGGTTTTACTTCTGTCTTTCTAAAAAGACATGGCTGAAAGACTTTAAAAAAATCTGCACAAGGGAAAAGAGATACCTTAGCTACTTTCCTCCAGTTAAGACAGTCAAAGAAGTAATATGTTCCCCTCTCGTACGTATTGGTTTTCATTGTTGGCTCCATGCCGGGTGCTCTGGTGATCCATACTCGTTCTTCTTTGTGGTATCTCCAATCCCGGTTAAATCTTACATTTTTAATAGGAAGGAAAAAAAATATTTTTTAGTGTTAGTTATCTAACTTCAGCTTAATAAAGTAAAATTTTAAGAGCTTCAATCAAAACTGTACACTGCATTCAAAACCAAAACAAAATTTCTAAGACATCCTTATACCCGTGATCTCATACCTCTTCCATACAATTATTACACCTGAAACTATCATGCACAAAACTTTAAGACATCTAATAGGTTCAAACAACAAATGCCTTTTATGATTACTTTTTTTCATTTTATTGAAGATAAGTTCCATGTTTAATAGTGGCTGGTACATGCCACTTTTTCACAGTGCTTCATAATGCAAAATTCATGAGACAGACTTTTAATTTTCACTGTATGAATAACAAAAAAGTACAAAATGGAACCAAAGTTGGAGGATGTATTTAAAAAAAAGTTTCCGGCTTTCGACTGACTGACTAAGCTTCTGTTTTCAGTATCCTGAAAACTTAGGAGTTTGGTTTTGTGTTTGGTTTTTTTTTTTCCTTTCCTTTTTTTCATATCTACTACTTCATTACTGCAATAGATTGAATCATAGAAGACTGACAAAATAGTGTGAACGTACAGCTCTACTGCTGCTAATAGCTGTAATACATCTCCTCCATTCATGTAATAGAGATAAAACAAGAGATCTTCTCCATATCGGCCAAGTTTTATTGCAGCCAGCTGCAAAAGATTGAAGAAAATGAGGATGAAAAATCACAATAGATAAATGTTTTAAGACATACTATCCCACTTAAATAACACAAGGATACATCCAGAATGTGTTTCCATCCTAAGTGTGTTGCAAAAGATACTCTAATATAACAGGAGTAATAATTAAAACAAACAAGTTTTCTTCACTTTTAGTTAACCTTTCCAACTTAAAGCATACAATAGAAAAATAATCAGAAGTAACAAATCAGCAAGACAGAATCTTCTCCCTGTACCCATGTGTATCCTCCTGTTACTTCATAAAAAAATTAACAAACATTTACATGTATTTGTTCACTTCACACTCTATGAAGTAACATTACTGAAGTTTCTTACATTTCTCAGTGATTCCTCTTACAGAACTACAATAGTTGAAAGAAAACGTATCTAACAAAAACACCCCATTCACATAGATATGGAATGCAACAGATAAATGCGAGAGTATCTTGAACCACAGTTCCAAGCTTATCTCAAGAAGAAATATCTCACTTTAATAAGGCACTTGAATGTTACACTATATGATCTCTAAGAAGCTTGTACTTTGCATGAAGGGCAAAAACATAACACTCTTTTGCTAACCATGCCCATTCTCAGTTTTGTCTTCCCTTTCTTTTTCTAAGGTGGAATGGGTGCATGATGTGTCCAATTAGCTGGTTAATGAATCACTCTTCCTAAAAAGACTGGGGACACCCATAAAATGAACCAATTTTGAACATTACCTATCTGAAAGAAAATTACTGGTAATAAATTAACAAAAAATACACACACACACACACACACACGTAATCACCTTATCCCTAATGTGAATGTTAGTTAAGTATTCAGATGGAACATGGAAGTCTAAAAAAGAATCGGAATTGATGCAACTATTAAGACATGTAAATGAATATAATTTGCAAATAATAATATTGAATTAAATAGTTATTTCTCTTACCTATGTCTTGAGGTCGACACGGTGACGATGCCCAGGGTGATGCAAATTTGGGATAAAGATTTCTGAAGAAAAAGAAAACCACAAATTTATCAAAATTAAAACCAAAACCCAACCCAACCAACGACTCCATAATCAACCTCAGAAACCTAAAAAACATGTTAACAAATCACTATCAGGAGTATCAAGGAAGGAGAAAACATCCCACTTTCTGAGAACAGTTACATTTATTAATTTTCTTTTTAGTATGTGGTACAAGACTGCATCTTAACTGCCATCATAACCTGCAGGGTCAAGTTTTCCTTTTTAATCTATCATTCCTTCAACTTAAGTACCAGGGTTCCAAACTCTTTTCAGGAATCAAATTTTTCAGAGTTTCAATTTGCAGAGGAACAGCTGCCACAAACCTGGTGGGCTTTGATTTATTATCCTAGGATTTAAAAGGGGAAGAAAAGCTTCTACTGGCAGCATTTTTTTTAAAATTTTCTTTTTTTTGTTGTTTTTTTTTTTTTTTTTAACTAACAAGTAGAGATTTTACTTTTCTTCTAAATTTCAGTAACAACAGAAAATAACTGCACTCCAGCATAACATGTACATAAGTTTATGTTTTAGTATTTTTCTTTCATATTGATTTTGCTAACATCTATTAAAAATAAAATAAAGAGAAAGTGATGAGCCTTCCAACTGCCTTCCAACTCTACTATGATCACTGATGTAGAAAAACTCAGAATAAATTTTTTAATTAACAGGTAAAGAAGTGAAAAAGGACTAAGCAAAATGTACTTTGGGCAGGTAGCTACAACCCGCTTTTAATTATTTGTCATAGCAAACTTACTGTGAGTTTGGTAAATGAAACTTGAGTATGGTATACCCTACCAAATCCTTGCTTCCTTCTTGTCCAAGGCCTAAGAGTTACTACTAAAAGAATATCAGGTACCTACCAAATTACCTGAACACAATAAACTCCCAGCTGAGCAATCTGGGCCAAAAACTACACTGGTGAAGTTGTGTCAATCTTACTTTAGGCTAACTAAGCTTACTGTTAGCAAAAAATTATGCTTTAGAGCTCAAAGGAAGATTTCAGTTGCAAAACCTGCTGATGCTGGAAATAACAGAACTATTCCTTCTACTGAAAGCATGGATAGGCATAGCCCTGAGGAGAGGAGTGTCATGTGTGCTCTAGAGGTTTGGTTTCCTAGGGCAGAGAATTCAGTATTTTTCAGACTCAGACTGCACCTCTGTACGCATTAAAAACTGAAGAGTTTGTGCATAATAGTATTCTCTCCACGATACAAACAAAACTGTACTAATTTAACATTTTTCAAGGAGGTATTGGACAGCCTACAATCTACTAATCAATATTTCAGAAAGCTTCAGAATATGAACAAACAGCTAGATAATCTCCAAAGAATTAAATGAAGTAATGCCATTTTCTTTCCCAATTTTATGTAGATTTTAACTTAAGGAATTAAAAGTGTATGTCTTAAGAAATACAGAACTGCAAAGGCAATGAAATCATTCTGTCAGCAACCAAAATAAATCTTAACCTAGCTGCACAGAAAAATTTATATAAAACCAGGAGTGAGGAAAGTTAATTCAAACTATTGCAGAGTAACAGAATTAGAAAATTTTGTTTCTAAAGGATCATTTATTATGCTAAGTATTTAAATCAGGTATTTTTGCCACCAGAACTACTTGAGAAATCAGAAAATTGTTGCTTCCCACATGTAAAATGATTTTAGCTTTTCAAACAATTCAAAAAGCAAGCAAAGGATGTTCAACATAAAGCAAGGTGGCAAGCCAGGCAACTGCACAAGCTATTTGTGAAGCTTTTCTGTGGTATTAAATAAAACCTACTTTATGATACAGAGTTCTCTGGATTAAATATTAACCCTATACTCTCCATCCAAGACCCTGAATACCCTTATATACATTAACTAAATATGTGAAAGTGTTAAATATCTATTTCCAGCACTGCTGCTAAAGCAAAGCAGCAGTGTGCCAGGTATATATACTGCTCATGTAGAAACACACGCTAATAATTTGTGTGCTGTATTCAGAAGCTGCATAACATATCTACAAGTCATCACAGCATCGAAGTATGTTTAGTACCTCATTGCAGAGGAATACTATGTAAACTTATGAGGTTTTATGTAGACTTTCCAATAGATGTGTTACACTTAAGCTTTATGTTAGCCATTAAAACTAATGAATAACATGGACTAAAATATGAAATAGAATCCATTTGTGTCTAGGAGCAACTCAAAAATTCAGATCTGGATGTATTTGAACTCATTTTGATGAAAAAAAAGTCATCCTACTTTCATCTAATCAGTCTCAAAGATTGAGCAACCTATACTAAGAACAGTAAATTATTTAAATACTGTGTAGATCCAGGAGACCAGTCTCCCTGTCAGTAATGTAGACTCTGGGACTACCAAGGAAAAGCAGCAACCTGTGGACAGCGTAACTCATCTTTATGCATTCTCTTGATGATGTGAGAGAAGAGGATGGGAAAGGGGAAACTACTGGATTCAGCAGAAAAGTGACCTGTGAGACTACCATTATATGCAAAGAAGATACTATGTTAACATAACATTCTGCAAATAATCACAAACTATTGACTTTGGATGACAGTTTTGAAACCTTTTTAGAAGTGCCAATGGCATAAACAATTTCATTTAGTTTTGATGTAAGCTCTACAAGAAGAATTTCTGGAATGGTAATTTCTGACCAGAAAGGAATGTGTAAATTAATGCCAATTATTTCAAGACAGAAAAATCAGAAGCCATTTTTCCTATGCATTCCCTCTCACCTTGATGTGCACATTTCATCAGTCTTCCCTGATTATATGCAGCTCTATATAAATCGAAACATGGAAATTATGCCTGGGTACCCTGCCTGGTCTTTGTTTATTATGTGCAAACCTTACCATAAATACACTACTCTGTCATTAATGTTACCACTACGTAAATAAAACTCTGCTGAAACAAAATGATGGGAAATTAAATTTCTGTCACAATTGAATCGGTCTATCATTTTTGTCCAAACTGATCTAGGTTCCTTCTCTAAGCACTGAAGAAATACAGGCACCTAACACTAAGCACTTACCTTACCACTGCTGCAATCTCTAACTTCTTTTCTCCCCGCTGCCTCTACAGGAAGCCTAGGTGACTTAACTTAGGTGAACTGAATGACTAGAAGTTAAGTATATATTTGTTTAAATTTATCTTTTGTTCAGGGTAAAACTACAGATGCTCTGTTCATTATTACTCTATTATATATTGATTTTAACTCTCAGCAATTTGTGGGGTAAGTGTAGAAACCCTCAAGTAATATTATTATTGGAAAAATAACATACATTAAATTTATCAATACCACACTGTCAATCCTCAAAGAAAGTCTTAAAGAAATTAGAAGAATAAGCAAAGCCACTAGGTTTATTGAAAGCTTGCATGACAAGATCCCAGTATACCTTAAAGCGTAACTCTCTTATGAAAATTTTATATTATTGTCATTAAAATTTCAAATTTTATTTGGCAAAATATCTTGTGGGTTTGATAGTCATGTGAGCTAAGGAAGCCTATAATGAACGACAGCATAATAGAACTAAAAATGAAGACAGTGCTAAAAACCAGAAACTTACTCAGGAGAGTTGAGATTGAGACCTAGTGTTGTTAAATCACTTCCTAATGCAAGATGTACCATTCCTGGATCTGTCTCTGCTGCCCTGATGAATGTTAACAAGCCAATCATTCCAAACTGGTCCGTCACCATCCCTTGAGGAATGTTGGTAACCCGACCTGGGCAAGAAGAACAAATTAATTATCTCCTTTCAAGAAGTGGAAGGATCAACTAATTGACTGTCAAAACTTTTGAAGTAAAAGCAGAATGACGCGTACCGTCAGGTAACACCTGGATCCCTTTTTTCTGCTGGTTGTTGTTTTGCGTAGTTGAACTTTTATCTCCAGGAAACTTGGGCCCATCTGTGCTGGATGATGTTTTGCCTGATGTACTCAAATTCTATTAGAAATAGTTTGTAGAGTTGGTGTGATGGAAAAAAGAAAATCGAAAGGGAAAAAATCGTTGACCATATCTTTCACTCAAGTGATCTAAACGAGTACATCAACTCACTCTAAAAATTAGGCATTAAAATGCAACTAAGCTGAATCTCAAGTTCTGCTGACAAACCTTATGTAATGTATACAACTTCATAAAGTATAATTGCCATAGGATTAGAGCTGTTAACGAGCCCACAGCTTGCAGTCTAAAAGGGGAAGAAAATGTTACACCTGAGTTTGAATACACAATGGATATCCCAAGTGCCTGTCACTAGAGGGTATTTTGAACTCAATCACATCATATATTTTTCCCATACAGTCTTGCTCCTGCATAACACTCCATGATGTAGCAACAAATAACTCAAGCCAATTTCAAGTGTGAGGAACATTCAAGTTGGCACATTTGCAACTATCAGGAAAGAGATGTAAACACTATGTCTGGCAAGAAAACTGATTGCACTCCAGGAGCCCATATACTGACAAAAGGTATCTTAACTATTATTTCTTCCTCTTATTCCTTAAAACAAGTCTGCAATAACACAGTATAATCACATTTTCTCACTGTATTCAACACTGATTGTATCAGAACATTTTCCACACTATAAACCTGGACACAATATTTGGGGGCTAGGTTTCCCCCGTCCCTTCTTTGAACAGTTGCATTTTTCAGGTTTCAAATGACCTTGTAGTCACATCTACTCATCAGTGTTTATACCACCCTGATTAGCATGTTTTTTGCAAGTAATAACCAGAAACTAGAACATTTTTTTAAATACAGCAAGAAACTGTTATCCACTTCCAAATTTTATTCATCGTTCATTTGTAATAGCAATTTTTATTACAAATCTTTCAGACTAAATGAGAACCATCCCCCCAGTCTTATGATCTAAGGTATGCCTAACATATAATTGCAACAATACTTAAGATACAGTGTATCCCACTAGTTTACAAAGTGCCCATGTATGCAAGAGTATCTACTAAAAGAGCTTGTTTCCTGTGATTTCATTTCCCCATTGAGAATATTCTCTAAGTCACATTGTACCACCTAACCTTTAAAGGATTTGACAGCTTTGAAGATAGATGTTATAATGAGTAAATTACTACTACAGATGAGAGGCACGAACAGTGAAAAATGAGCTGGTATTGGCAGAAAAATAAATTATGAATTGCAAAACTTGAAAAATATATATCAAATCTCAAAAATAAAATTTAAGGTGTTCTTGCAACTTCCTCCCCCCCCCCTCCTACAAAAACGCACACACAACTCATACGAAATTAAGAAAGCAAGTTCACAGTGACTGTTGGGGACAAATTCCATTTACACAGTTCTATACAAACAGATGCTTATGCAAAATTTCTCTTTAATTTAGAGGGGCAAATTTGAAAATCTTATATCACAAATATAGTCACTGCCCATTTTAAAATAAAATCAAAATAAGTACGAACACACAAAATATAAGACAATTTAAGGTTTACTTACAGATTTATTGTCATCATTACTCGATGTTGGGTCTTTGTAGCTGGAGCCTGGTAATGCTGGAAAGTCTTCGTTGTGTATTGAAAAGTCCTGGGACTGCTCACTTGCTGGTTTTGTTACCATTCCAACTATTGCCAAAACGAAAGCAGGAATAACATTAATCAACTGCTAAGTAAAAAGTTTTCTGCTGTTGATCTTGCTTACTGTCCATTTTCACTATATGCAACCTATACAGCAGAAATGACTTTCAAAAAAAACAGGTAAACCAAAACAAAGCATATTCATTTAAAATTTCCACTCATATTAAAGCTTCTTATTTAGGTGTGAGGTGAGAAACACTACAGTTTGAATTCATAGACACATCCACTGCTTTAAGAATAAAGCCCCATGTTTTCACCAGGAAGAGCACCCATTTGTACATCTAACTAATCAAAGAATCTTTACAGACATTATTGAAGTGGTATTTAACGAAATCCACAGATGAAGGAAGGATGTACTGCTTTTGAGATAATACATTTTTCCTCCATCCTTAATTGAACAAAGAATTTCTTAGCATAATCTCTTTAGAAGCACGTATTCTTAAAGGATGCTCATCTAACTTGTAACAGAACATATCACCAGTGAAATACTTGCCTGTGACATAAGAATGACTCCTGCTTTCAGTTTGGAAACAGAAAGCATCTCGCCTACAACTCTCAGTGCTCTGACCCTACTTTTAAAAAAGTAGGCCAGTCACATTGGAACACGGATTCCAACTACTGAAAAGAAACATCTTTTAATACCCTCAGTTGGTAGAACATGAGACTCTTAATCTAAGGGGCTGCTCTGACCCTACACCACGACATGCCAGTTGAAAAAATGAAAAAAAAAATTAAAAAAATCAACAAAATCACCCAAAAAAACAACCAACACAACAAACCCCAACCAAAACCAACCATCCACCCAAAGAAAAGCCCCCACACCATGTACCCAAGGGCAAATATTCTTTGCTGAGACAAAGTAGTAATATAGTAATTGGGTTGCAAACAATTCACTAGAGGAAGAGAAGACAGAAGGAATTTTAGGGACTATTTTTCAGAGATCCTTAATAGATGTATAGGATCTAAAAGGGTTCAATAGATGACTATACATGACTTTCTCTAGTATTCTGAGGCTAGAGATCAAAGTTCCTTTATTGAAGGAAAAAACCCACTGAGTTAATCTTCTTTCTGCTGTTCACTTTTTTCATCCAAAGTTATTACAATTTCTTCCACTGCATGAATAAAGTTGATAATGAATTAACTTTGTTGCATATTTGCAATCTATCTAGAAGTTATTTGAACTCTGATTTTCCTGAATAAACTAAACAGGAAGAAAGTATGTCTGCTCAAGTGTCAAACCTTCTTCTTCCTGACAACCACAAGTGCTCTCCACTTTCTGTTGCTGGAGGTAGTGTTCAATGCATCTCATATCCTCATTTCTTGATTGTTTATACCACCCATTCCCTGAATTTATACCACCGCACCCATTCCTGAATTAAGCACATGCTCAAGATAACTCTTCAGACAGAGAAATTTCTTTCCTGGTTCACCACAGTTGTGTGCACAGCTATGCTAGCATCATATCCTCACAAATGAGGAAGTGGTGTAAGCACAGGACAATTACAGGGTTTGTTTTTTCATTGTTTGTTTTTTATGCAGCAGTGCTGCTGAATGTTGAACTCCAGCTCCATACTGGGAGTACACCTGTGTGGATCTCCTTCCCATCTTGTGTCAAGTTTCCATGTAATGGCTTCTCTTTCAGAGATGGAAAAAATCTCATGTAAACCACAAGCTGTATTAGCACTCCACTCTGTGTGACTTTATTTGGGGAAGTGACTTTTCCCTGTGTTTAGGAGCACTTCAGTTTAACTTGTTTAGCTTTTTCTCACAGCTATCTTAAGCGAAAGGCCCTGGTTACGCCCAATCCACGAGGCTACTTTCTCCTGATAATGCAGTCTCTCTTATTTCACTCCAATTAAAGCTGGAGATATCTCTGAAAAACACTAGCTTTTTATAGTTAGAAAACACTGGGTTATTTTTGGTTGAAATTTGTCAAGTGTCACGAAAATAACTTCAGGTTATAAAAGCAACTTTTCAGAGTAGCTGATGAAACATGCATAACAATTACTAAAGCAGTAACAAAATATAAAAAAGTATTATGCCTCACACTAAACTTACCTGAATTTTTTCCAGACCCAAATAATAAGATATTTATCCACCTTAAAGTTTTTATTGATTTATTTTTTAAGCTGTTCAGCAAGAATTATGTAAGACACAGACACGGAATATCACTAACAACAGCTGATGCTTACATGTTATTTTTTGAAATGCATTGTTTATTACAAGAGTGACAGTAAACAGTACTATAGCAAGTACTACCAAATAAATGGAGAAAAATATACAGTATGCTTACAGCTGCTTCGTATAGAACGCCTGCAGTAATCAAATATTATTTTAAAAATGTACTACTTTGACCTCCACAGTTCTTGTATACGTGCCATTAGAGAACAAGCCATTGCCTAAGAAATGTCTAAAGCAGCTTCAGAGTAGTCATACTATACAGACTGAAAATGCCAACAACCTCTGCTGACAATGAAATTAAAGCAGATGAGTTCTAACACTTACAAAAGCCCGAGGGGAACCTCCAATAAGACAGATATCAATTACTTTTAAAAAATGAGATTTAGGAGCTCAAGTGTCTGGTGTTTTTGAAAAGACTACCTGTTATCTTATGAATTACCTGCTATCTTATGGTTAATCAACCAAACACTTACTTCATTCAAAGAGCTTTCAAAAGCATAGTCTTACCATAGGGTGCCCTTCCAGCCAAAGGGTTTATTAATGGAGTTGGATTGCCACTTCCTTCCCTTCTGTTTCTGTCTGCTAGTGCTGGAAAATCTGAGAGGTCCAGTCCCGTCACATTTTCACTTCCATCTACAATAAAGTCAGACATTTTAAATTTCCTTACTTTTTTTATTACTCAAAGACTTCATAATGTGCAAGATAAATATAGGGTATATTTTCTTTCTTCAAGCTAATGTTTTTACTTTTACTATAATTATTACAAATAGCTACAGCCTCTCTGAGCATCAAGATGTTCAGGGTTTGTTTTTAAGCAACAGGCAGACAACAGTATTTAGTAACAATGTCTAGTCATTGTGAATGAAAGACTGCACACATAAATACAGGCAGACTGTCAAAGTTACAGTACTAGGATAGGCAGCCTGTTTACATTTTAAGAAGCTATCAAGAAAAAAAACTTGAGAGAAGATATTAATCCATATTAGCAGCATCAAGGAGCTCTTTTGTCCTTTAATAAGGTAAGATAAAGCTGAAGCAGCTGTAAAGCCAATGCAGTGCAAGTTACATGGGAACATTTTATTATTTGCAGCAGAAATATTACACAGGTGAGGCCAGAGCTACGACTCTGAAGCTGTCACAAGGTCCCAGGGGATGCCCAAACCCTTCCACACTGGGATATCACCAGCACCTCAAGCTGCTTCAGATATCGTCACCTACAGAAATGGCAGCACAGACAAATCTAGAGGCAATTACGCACACGTTTATTTTCCCCTCTCTAGTTCATTAAATTCAACCAAAGAGCTTATTACCAGGGGAGACAAAAAAAATAAAATAATAATTAAAAAAAAAAAATCACAACTGAAAAAGGATCACATTATAAACCAAAAGGAGCTTGATATTTAAATAAATAGTTTTCCCACTCTTTTTACCCTACATAACAGTTCTGTAGAAAATGAATAGATCTTTTCTTCGCTGATCCCCTTTACAGTTTCATATGCAATTTTGCATTTCTAAGCAACTGGGTATCATCTAGTCATGTGATGTACAGTGAGTATTCTACAGAATACTTTCACTTCATCTTCAAAATATGACAATCTACTGTTACGAATTAGTAACAGCTTCATAGTACCACTCTTGGAGAAGCATTTCTAGGGATTTTTTTTTTCCAACAGAACAGAGTATTGACACTTAGATTTATTCAGTAAAAAAGATTAAATAAAAATATAGTCCTACTGTAATTTAAGATCAACTCTAATCAGAGTAAACTCACCTGTTCCATTAAAAATGTTACTCGATAAGGAGTTATTCATTCCAAATGCTTGATTTCTGTTCATCCCAAATCCAGACATACTGTGAAAAAAATCCAGCAAGTCAGACAAAGGGGTATACATACTTTTTAATTTCAAGTGGAAGGCACTAGGGGGAAAAAAGAGCCCCAAACTTAAGACAGTGAAATTATTTCTAGCTTAAGCAGCTTACATAAGTCAAAACTCAGTTTGTAATTATTTTCCTTCCTACTTCTGAATAAGCAGCAGCAGCAGGTACTGCTTAATCAAGGCAACTAGAAAAACTTCAAAATGACTTAGCTTTTTAGTGGCCACTGTGTCTTAAGACATCCATCACCAAGTTATTATCAACATGATCATTACTCAATTTCACATAGAAAAATGGATCGGTAAATGCAGTATTGAAAAGTCAGACTGCAATCCATTCATTTGCAGGTGGGAAGCTGCATCATGGAAGTGATCAAGTTCGTCATGCCTCCATTATAAAAGGAGCACTTAAGAGTGTGCAATCATCACCGTGTACATACGGCACTATCATGGGCAGAGGGATGGTCTCTGCACCCAAGGACACCAGTTAACTCAAAATTCATATAGTGAGGCAAAAATGTTTGTAGACATCTAAATATCATACTACAGTGGTTGGAAAGACACCCTCACAAATCATCTGCTTCATTCTGGGCAGTGTGGAGATGTTGAGAAGCCCAAAAGCAGGGCCCAGCTGAGCAAAACTGTGAATTTCTGCTGTGTGGGAAACCACAACATTTATTTCCTCCCTGTAACAGGATGGAAGTTGATGTTTTTCAAAGTTTCTGTAAATAAAAATGTCAAATAGTGGAAACCTACATGGACTTTTTCCACAGTTATACATCTGAAGCATTTCATTCCAATTTGAAACAGCCCTAAATGCTGCATTTTGGATTGAGGCATCAAGAAATGACCAGTAAGCTATGACTGGTCTTGTCCTGCTTTGCTTCCCCAAAGTGGTATATCTGAAAGACATCCAGATCTTTGACGCCTCACACATCTGAAGAAACACATTCCTGGTTATCATCTGTGAATTCTAGACCTGGTGAGAGCACCAACATGAGATAACTCTATTTTGAGATCCTGTAATCTGGCCTGATGTCAGACAGTATTTCACATGCAAGGGTTTTTTTTTTGTTTGCTTTTAAAGCAAAAGTAACAATTTTAAGAATTTCAGGGATGGGAAAAACCTTAGGCCACAAAATATAAGAAAAAAAAAAGTACCTTTCTATATAAATATCAATCTCCAAAATCAGTCTTCTGCACAGGAAGTTTTAAAATATATCCTCTTTCAATCTTTTGTGATGCTCAAGTTTCAAAAAATACTTGAAAATATAAAACTATTTTTTTTAATTATCATCTCCTTTACTTGCCACTACCACATCAGAAGAAAGAAGGGGCAAATTCTATGTAATCAGAGGTAAGACACAAAGTCTTCTCACACTCCAAGAACATAAGCTGCTACTACCAAATCACTGTTGCTGTGACTGAGAAAAGCATTTTTATGCCTATATACATATGAAACTACAGACCTGAACAGCCTAACCAAATTTCACCTTCCTTTAACAATTTGGTGAAATACTAGATTGGGTTAGAGGCAGCACCTGAGTACTGGGGAAGCAGTAAAATACTAGGTCCCTACTGTGTCTGAATCAGTTAACTATTCTTCCAGAATACCTTCTGGTTTTAAATCTTGCCTTACTTCTTCCCAACCTCGTGACAAGTCTTAAAATGGATGCATATGCCCCAAAATCACAATATATTTAAAAACCAAACTTGTCACCTATTTTAAAGAAGCAGCAGTAGAAATTCAATAGTCAGAAACAGAATTTAGCTTCAAGGCCTCAAAAAGCTTGTGTGAATATTAAAAGCAGCTTCAAAGTTTATTGCCAGGATATGAGAACACACAAAGCAGCTTTCGAGCTCTATTCTAATGGATAAAAATTAGATTTCCAGAGCAGCGTTTAAGCATGTCCATGGCTGTACAGGGATGGTCCAGTTAAACAGCCTTACCTGTTCACAGTAAAAGGTTGTCGAGAGGGTTGCTGCTTTGGCATACATATTATGCTTGGAGAGCTTCTGTTGGGGCTGCCTAACCCTGAACTGCTCATGCTGTTTGTCCTGCTGGGAATTCCAATGCCCTGACCAACCTGGGAGTGGTTCATCATATTCCTAGGATTCATAGGCAATATCCCCCTGAAAGAGAAAAACCATCCACAGAGATGAATCTGTACAATAATATCTGGTTACTCATTTAGACTACTATTGTAGGATGGACTCTGAGCTGTTGCAACTTAATTTGTGCTTAGTGTCAATGCAGTATGTCTGGATTACTCTCTATAATTAATGTAATTTTAGATTTCTTTGGAAATACTGGATGACCCATTGCATACTAATCAAGTCCTTGGTCAGGTTTCAATAAATAGTTAAGTATTATGCATCTGAAAAGGTGTTACAGCTCTTTTGTTTAATAAGCACTTCAGACCTACTACCTTAATATTTGTCTATGGTGTATGATATCTGTAAAAAAGTTTCAGACATACATTTACCAGAACAATCAAAAACCAGCCTCTTACATTCTGAAGCAGAATTTGCCAGCAATTTGCCCTTTACATATAAAAGTCAAACACTGTCTTACAGTAAGCCCTTACTGTTTTACAGTATTATTTTCCTAGCACAGAAGTGTCAATAGAAACTACTTCTCTTTTTTTAATTAATCAGACTGTAAAGTAGTTGAGGCAAAATATGCAGAACATTTAACAAGAGCTCTGCAGAAAGACACAATTGCAGAAATATTTGCTATCAATAAATACCTGCTCGGAGATGGAGGCGTGTGAAGTGACATTGTTGGTACCCCTGTTGTTGGCGTTACGTGGCTCGGTAACTGAGTGCCTTGTGATAAGCTGCGATTTAACTGAGGGGTATTGTTGCTCATTCCCCTCATTGGAAGGCCTAGTGCACCTATTGAAAAAAAATTCAGAGGGGTGGAGATATAGAGCAATCAGGAACAAAGTCTTCTCCATCAGATGTAGATGGAAACAATTTATGCTGACAACCTAAAAAAAGTGTAAAGACTGAAGGAAAAGTGCAGTGTAAAAACTAAGTCCTTGTTTGCACAGATGCCCAATTATCTCAAGTTTTGCCCCGTCTATATGAAACTTAGAAGGCTCCTTAAGGAATTTCTGTATTTGAGTCACTAACAAAGCTTTGTTTCCTTTGAGACCTATACTGTAGAGAAGGGGTTCAAGTTTTGAATTTTTGGATGAGGACATGAAAAAAAAAAATCTAGAAGTTAGCTCAAAAAAGGCATCATTTTGAGAAAATAAGTAACTTTACTCAAGACATATATTAATTGATTCTGAAAAAACCCGATATATATTTGGCCAGTATTTAGAACACTGATCTGTCTTGTTAAAAATTCAGCAAATCTAACAACAACAAAAAAAAACCCAAAGAACCACAAATAAACAAAACAGAGCTATGAACATTTAGTTAACAATACCATAGGTTTTAGGACAACAAAACATTTTCAGTCAGTTCTCTGAAAAGTTTAATTTGCTTCTTTTTGATAACAGAACTTCAATGTCCACAATCAAGTTCAATGTTTTGAGAAAAGAAAGCAAGAAGAACTTTAGGTGCCTTCTATTAGTGTTTAAAGATATACAGAAGATTATTAACACTGTGAGCAAAAGTGTTTTCACACAAACCATTACGTGTTACAGAATAAAGTAAGCACTTACTGAAATAAAAAAATAATTACTTTAACTCAAACGAGCAGAAGATAACCAATTGCTATCCTGTCCTCAGTGTCCAAAAACTTAATGGAGTTTCTCATCATTCTCATAGAATTACTATGGTTGGAAAAGACCTTTTAGGTCATCAAGTCCAACCATTAAAACCATTAAGCATTCTCACGTCACTTTTCTGTATCTATGAAGTTTCAGGATGATGTTCAAAGACAAGGGAGTCATTTAGTGCAACATATCAGCAGAAACAAACTTAGAGTTATCCCATTTTATAAGCTAAGTAATGATCCCTATTGCTTTGGCGTAAGGCTTCTGAGGTAGAATCTCATCTTACAGGCAAAAAGAAAAAACACAACTCCTCAGCACTCTCACACGGTAGATCACCCCAGCAGAGCTGAATATGCCAGTGCATAACCTGACGCAATACTAAGAATGCAGAGAACAGCTACAGCATATGTTCGTGTTAATATCACAGATGAGGTCTGAAGAAACCTTCCAGTGATTTAGCTCTCACACTTAAGAACTGCTGTTTGCCCATGTCCAATGCTACAATTTGCAATCCAAGAAGTCTGCAGTAACATTCAAAGTTTTAATAACACTCAAATTTATCTCTGTACATTCAGATTAAGAGGTAGGGTGACTTGCTATAACAAGCCTCCTAAGGTTTCATTAAATGTTCATTATATCAAGGTGTTCAGTGTAAATGTTTTGGCAATTTGCTGCATCAGAATAATTTCAATAAGCATAAATATATATTATCGCTATTTCATGCTGATTAACAATTGCATGGAATTTTAAAGATAAAATGGTCAAGAAAACATACATACACTTCCGAAACTGGATACAATACACTGAAAAGCATGACTGCAATATTTGGGTTAATTTTGTGCAAGCATTGGTTTCAGCAAAGACAGTTTTACAGTGATAGTTATTTCTTGTTGTTGGCTTTCCTTCCTGTCACAGCCCTACTTGTTAGAAATTCCAGTTTAAAGTAGAACCATATTCCTGTAGCTGGCAAGAAGGGGCAGCTGAAATATTCACCATAAGAAAAAAAAAAA
>VWZY01007915.1:266793-330407 GCA_013399075.1 Chloroceryle aenea
AACAACAAAAAAAACTTACATTTCCCTTTTCCACTTTTTCAACTGACAGAAGAGATGTGCATGGGCTATACTGGAGGCTGATCAATTAAGTGGCCAGTTTCATGCCTAACAGTTAAGTTTTATTAATTCTGCAACATGACATCTTGCTTAATGACTGACAGCTAGCAATCTAAATGTGCATAGGCATTATCAACTTTGTTTTCCTAGAAGTATTTTGATCACAAACATTGACTTTAACACAAATTTCTCACCCTTATTTCTCAATATTTAATAGAAACTGAACCCTGACAATATTTACTTTGCTTATTTAGCCAGCCTGTCTCCATCTTGGAGATTATATCCTAGGCACCAACCAACTGACTGAACAAAGCCGATGAAAAAAGTTCACCTTAAAAATAAACAACAAATAACTGTGATAATCAGAATGAATAAACTACTTCAATATCTTCATACAGTTAAGGTTGAAAAGTTCAAGAGTGCCAGATTCAGGACGCAAAAAGCCAGGAGTAAAACATGAATCTGAGTGGTCAGAAACTGTTCATGAATATCTCAAGTAGCGTAATCGAATATCAGTTTTTATTCCATGGTCACTAATAAAATGGCCACAGAGATAGTTTAAAAACATAGTGATATTCTTACTGTTTGAAGAAAGCCGAAAAGTTGGGAAGGCCATGCATCTAGCAGATATAGCTTTTAGTTTGTCCAGATTTAAAAAAAAAAGTACAGACTCTAAAGTACTTTGAAGACTCCTAGAATCCAAATCATACGCACTTGGCAAGCAAGTTGCAGATTCAAAAGCATACAGTGATGAGAGAGATGTTCACATACCCATTTTACATGTTTAAGTCACTTCCTGGATGTACCCTTCAGCTACAAGGAGGTTCAGCTCTCCACACTGGCCCTTCAGTTAGGTGCTAGCATTACACACTGGGACTGTTGCTCTATTGCAACAGCAAACACAAGACTAGCAGATACAGAAATTTAAAAAAAAATAAAATTCCTTAAGGTATGAGAAAGAAAAAACAAGTGGTGCAGAATGCAATAATCTCACTGTCACAGTTCTTTCCAAGTGTGAGATGCCAAGCATATACATAAAATCTAATTAGCTCCTGTAGAGCATGAAATATGAGTAAAAATTTAAGCTATAATTTTCTTCCATTCATTACGTATTTTTTTTGAACTAGGCTCATTTTGGCCCAGCTCAATTTTCTTAGCTTTTCCTTCAGAGAGTCAAAGTTAAATCAGGTATTCTTTATAGATTAGTTGGATATTTAAGAGCTATACTGTGTCAATGTATATGACACTTTGCATACTGAACACGGCAAAAATGCATGCTAAGCAAAGCAAAACTTTGTCAAAAAAAAACCAAACCAAACACACAAATAAGGAGACATATTGCCTTTTATGACCAGAAAACAAAGCCATATGCATGTACTCCATCCAAAGAGTGTGAAACTAAACCATATTTAGTATAAAGATACCATAAATAAAAAAATTCTTACTTTGCTGCCCGTATAAGCTTGCCCCAAACTGAGACAGCTGACCTGATGTTGATGGCGATGCCAGCATCTAAAATGTAAGAAGAATAAAAGGTTATTGAAGACACAAAAATACTGTGCTATCTTGCTCTGTATGTTTACAACTGTATATTGTTTTGACAATAAGGCCAATACAGCAACTGGAAACTCCATTTAAGGAATCAAAAGTTTTAGAAACTCTCCAAAATATCTGCATTGTAGCAACTGCAACAGTATACTACATTAGTAAAAAAATAATGACTTTATTTTACCTGCAACAAATAGCACAGAGGAAGAAAAATCTAGAAACAAGTTCTGTCCTTGTAGCCAAGAGACCCATCTTTACATACAAAGGGATACTCAGGTATTTAAATCAGATAGAGCGTTTTTTCCTCCTCCCTGCAAAACGTGCATCTTACAAGTAGGTCAATCTTTGCTCGGGATAACAACAGCAAGCACAAAGTTTCACGTTATCAGTTACACCAGCAAAAAGTGGGTAATGAGTGGCTAAGCAGCAGCACATATATAGTAACAGACATGAACTTCAGCTGAGATTCCAAGAATAAAATGATAATGTATTGCCTTGAGCTAGTTAGCTTCATGCTTGTATACACCATATGAATAGGTAAGATGTACAAATGTCAGAAATAATCTTTCCTGCTCTATTATGCCCACTTAAAGACAACATATACTACCAAATATTTCCATTAATACCTTCTCTGTCAACTTTCAGACATCACAAGAAATATGACAAGCTAGAGAGACTCTTGGCAAGAGTAAAATCTAAAAACCAAAAAACAACCAAAATCAAAAAACAACCCCACCAAAACTCTGAACATGAAACAAATAACAACAGAAATTCAATCATATCCTATGAAGAAAGATGGAGATTTTGGTTTGCATACTTCAAAAGGGGGCAACAAAGGTAGAAACATGACTTCCAGTCGTTGTTGTAAGAAGAAAAGAATAAACCACTCTCTATGTTGCTGAACATGAAGTATTAATAAATTTGAGAAACAGAAGGTTTAGGCCAAATATATGAAAAGAGAGCACTTTGCAATCTTAAGGGCAATTAAGCACTGGAACATCCGTCCCTGAATGTTTTTAAAGAACAGATTAGATGTTCATCAGCATTAGATCCAGCTGATTGTCTTATTAGTTGACCTAATCCATCCAGCTCACAACAGAATATGCTACTCATACTTAATGACACATGGGCAACTGTCTGCTTGTTCAGTGCAGTAGTCTAGACTTGGATTGACTTTTACCATACTTTCAAGGAGAGGAATGTGTGGGTTCTTACACAAAAGGATATTTAAAGATTTTTCAGCTTGAGAGTAAAGAATCCAAATCCAACTAACTTTTACAGTAATAAACTGCAAATTGTTAATCTAGACAGATGTAAAACAAACCTTATAAACTGATTCTGATAATCACCTATTCTGGGGTAAAATCTAAATAGTAGAAATGAGAAAAATACATAGACACTAAATAACAAAAGTAGCATTTTTATGTCTGTAAATCACAAAGTATTTGGGTTTTACAGAAGGCATGAGAAGAGAAATTACAGCAGGCAATTGCTGTGGATCATCAAAAAATGTATGGGAAATTTTACCCCAAACTACTATATCCACACACATTTTGAACAAAGTGCACATATTTGATAGTAAGCAACCACAGCAATAAACATCCACACTTGCATACACAAATGGTTTGAAATACTAAGACAAAACATTCTTACAGAAAAACAAACAAACAAAAGTACATCCCAAACTGGACCAAAGTTGTTCTTTTAGTGAAGAACTGTAGACAAAAAGAAGACTTCAAGTAACTACCAGTGGCTTCAGCTCAGCACTCACAGCAAAGTTCACAGGCCACATCTGAATCAGCAACTAATGCAGCCAGAGAGAAGTGCATTTGCAAACCAAGACAGATGGTTCTGAGGGCTTAACGTATGCATTTCTACTGTGAGTTAGCCATAACTGAAAACTGATGCCGTGGACTGGTTGCCTGTTAGTGAGTGGAACGTGTCTGGTGCACTTCTGGAGCATCTCTTCCAGACTTTGACCCAGAAGGAATCAAATTCACTCAACACCAGTATTGGTCTGCAACATGAACCAAACCACAGTGAAGTGGGGACACTTGGGAGACAAGACTTCAAAAGGCACACTCCCCACCCAAATTAATGCTAATGTTTGTTAAACATTGATAAAACTACTGTATCAGCTTGTTTTAAGAAAGGAAAGATGAATTAAAATGTTGATGTAAAAAACTAACAAGCAGACACACACCACAAAAAACCCCACCACACACATTGAAGTTGGAAAATCCTAGAACATGTTGTAAGGTGTGGCAAATTTTAACTTTGGGGGTGAGGGGGAGCAGTAAAATATTACTCCTAACTTTGAGACAGGCAAGGAAAACAGTTAAGCCAAAAATATGATCCCATAAGAACAGCTGCTCAAGGCATTCAAAAATTGCTGTGATGGCATGTGATACAATATGCAGAAGATGGTACAAACCTCAGCATAAAAGTATTTTATTTATAATGTTAAATTGGATATGAATCCCCCAATAATAAAAATTTAAAAATAAAATTAAAAATAAATAAAATCACAGACCTAAGAAGTATTCTATTACTCAGAAAACAGGAAAGAATTCTACCTTTTCTCCACAGAGTTCTGCTTCATTCTTTAATTTAAAAGAAAAGGAATGGCAAATAATATTTAACAGACACTGGTTACTAGAAATTGGATTTTTCTTTTGAAACATTGAAAAGTAGGTCATATGTATTGTGCCATTTGCTTTTACGTGAAAACTTAATTGCAAAAGACTTCGTAGAGAAACATTTATAGAAAACCATAATGAATTTAATACTTCACCTTTATTAAGTCTAACAACTACTTTTAAAGTCATAACATACTTAGAACATCAAAGATAACAAGCCTCAAGAATAAATAAAAGTTTCTGTGGCTCTGTTCCAGGATGATTAAGCACAGCATTTCTCAAATCTCACAGAGAAGGAGATGATGCATGGGTATTCTCATTCTCTCTCTAGTTTACTTTTTAATATGCCAAAAATCCCTCCCCAATATTAAAGACTTTTTCCTGTTATAGCTAAGTAAGGAACTGTTTAAAATTCGTTTTTCAATTATTCCATACAACTTAGGTCAATAACAAAACAACTAAATTAACCAAAACCTCAACCTATGCTACTAAGGCCTTTATTTGCATTCACAACTTCAAAATCACTATTATAGTCTACTCAAATTGGTATAGCAAAGATAATGAAGATTCAAGATGAATGCTATTAGCAATATTAATAACATTCCCTCTGGCCTTCTGCAATTCTTATTTTATCTCACTGGACAACCAGCCACATGACACACAAAACAACAACTCTCCAAAAGCGTATTTGCAATGGTGGCTGGAAGTCACTTGAATTTCTTTTAGTCTACAACAGCCAAAGGTCATGATATCTTAATAAAAATGAAAGCAGTCTACCCCTTAATTTGACTTTACGTCTGTAACAACCTTTGAAAAACAAAGTATACTTAATGAGTAAGATCACATCAGTGAGCAGCATATTCTACCAGTATGTGTACAATATCAACTTTTTGAAATAAGTCACTAATAATTTTAAATAGAGTCAAGGAAATCATTAAACAATCCTCTGACAGCTTTATATTTTGCTGGACATACACAAAATGTTCTTCAATAATCTAACTGGCATTTTGGTTTAAATCAACTTGCCGGTTCTTAGCGGCTACAAAACTCAGTTGTGAATTGGATTTCTAATTCTATTCCAACATTGTATGACTGAAATAGACAGGCTGTTTTAACTGACTTTCCCCTGTACATGTTCTTAGGAGACAGAGGAGGTCCAAGACTTGCATTTTCAAAAGGGCAAGGAGACAATTGAGCAAACAAGACCTTATAGAACACGAAGGGCACCCTTCATTCTGCTACCATGCTTCTGTACTGGGACACTGAATGACTGAGTTGATGACAGTCATTAAGATGTGGACATCATTTTCCTCACAAGTTTTAACTATCACAGTGCACTTCTGAGCATGGAAGATTCCGCATCTAAACTCGAACCAAATGATGATCCAAGCAGATGGCCCAATTTTTCTGGACTGGCCCACACCAAAAAATCAGTAAGCTGTAATGAGCTATCAGGCAATTTCCTAGCCCTAGTGATAAATGAGATTTTACAGTAAATGCTTTCATTAACTCTTGATGGGTTTACTGCAGTTAAGTCATTTAAGTGTCAACAATCTCAAAAAAACCCCAACACAGCATCAGCAATTGCTTAAATTTGCCAAAACTGTGAAAAAACTGTTGCATTTTACTTGCCCCTCGGGAGACAATCACAGGCTGCAGCCTCCCTGTGAAAGCAGAGACACAGCAGTGGGAGACCCAGCAGCAGAGCTGGCTGACGGGGTTCCCACCTCCCCCTGCTCTGCAGCACCCTGCCTCTTCCAAGCAAACCCCAATTACCTGTGGTGACAGCTGCCAGCCACAAGTGCCACAGTAGCACACCTTAACACAGGGGCACCAAGAAAACCCAGGAAAGCAACACTTCTGTGACAGCTGCTACATTATGCAGCTACAGCCTAAAGGTACAGTCCTAAATGCAAGGCAAGGCAAGCTGAAGTTAAAATACATCAATCCAGTGCTACAAAGTCAACTCCTAAAAGCAAAATGTGTTAGAAAAAGCAAATAAGTCTGCAAGTAATATCTGGCCTGATAAACGAGGGGTTTCTCACAGATGCTAACATCAGCATATTTTTCTATTTGAACTACTTTATTCCTGGTATCTGCCATCTGTGCTGCCCTATTTAATAAGAAAACAGCTGACCCACAGCCCCAACTGAAGTGTTATACTGCAGTAAAAAAAATAGTAATAAATCAAGACAACAAGCATCAGATTATAAAGCTACAGATTTTTCTACACTCTTCCAGGGCTTTTAGTATTACTAGTCCTCTTCTAGATTACAAACCATCTTTTAATATAGTGCTCACAAAATTCCCACATTACAAGAAAGTATTTCCAAACCTCACAATCATTGATCAATGAAGAAATTTTGAAAGCCTTATAATTAAAGGTTGCTATTTGCAGGTGAAAATTGTTATTGGTAAGTTTTTTTGAAGTATAAAGCCAAATATGCTGAAAAAGTAAAATTTTTTATCTTTCAGATTTTATCATTTATGGTTGTGTCTTCTGACTGCGGTGGCACTTAGGAAGCACAAAGAGGTAGGACTGCATTGTATCTCAAGATCTTCAAGACAAGAGTTGAATGACAATGACATTACTAACATGAGGTTAACATGGTTATTAAAGTCAAACTAACAACAAACTCTCCCTGTGTAAAGATATTAAGTTTGATGGTACAGTGTATTAAAGAGCCAAAACATTACTGAAAACTCATTGAAAGCTGCTACAAAAAATGAAAGCCACAAGTAATTAAGAACTAGGACAACAAAACAAATATTTTATTTAAATTAAATAACTAGCTGCATATGAAAAACTAAAAAAAAAGCCAAAACAAACCACCAAAACACCCCACAAAAAACAACACATACCCCCCCCCAAACAAACCAACACAAACAAAAACCAAAATATAAAACCCAAAACCAAACCACTCACCCACCAAGCACACATATCACCAATATTATGATACAGCATGTTCAGTGAACTGAATTCTTGTGCAAAAAGCTATAACCTCCCTGTACAAGAGAAGAGCAGATGATTTTACGCATGGAATTATTCTGGTCCAAGAGACCCCTTCAAATGCTAAAGTTGACATACAAAAACTATTATCTCTCATTGTTTTAAGTGGAGATACAGTAAAACAGATCTTTTACATGAAGTACAAAAAAATCTGCTTCAGTCAGGTTTTTTTACTAAGAAAAATTAATTACCAACTCAAACATAGCGGAAGTGATATACTACACCCATCAATGATGAAATTAATTACAATTTGAATTTCTGTCACAAGGAAAAGTGATGCAAAGTAAGTAATTTAGATATATACTTATTCCAAACTCTGTCACAGAGTATAAAACCCCATCTTCCTACATAAAATCATCTTGTCATGTACTACGTTATTTGATAAAGCCATCCAGGTACAAATTTACAGGTGACACAGTAAAAGGTTGCATTTTGCATTCCAAACCTTTCATTACTGGGTAACTTTATTACGAAACACAAGCTACACAGGTAGAATGACAACAGGCTCTGAAGGGATGTACTACATTAATAACACAAAACCTCCCTCAATTTGTTTTTTATCTCAGAATCTCAGTCCCTGTAAATCCTTCCAACTGTTTTCATTAATGGCATTACAACTGTCATTCATTTAAATTTTGGTGGAGGTTTTTTGTGTTTTTGTTTGACTGTGTGGAGGGTGTATTTTTTTGGGTAGGTTGGTTGTTTTTTGTCTTTAAAAAAAAGGAGATCTATGATCTACTCAGTAAAAGATGCAAAGAATGTTTCCTCACTCTCTGGGAAGGTAAAATGCAACTTTGTTGCTTTGCAACTCACACTTCAAAGAAAAACCTTCAGCTGTGAACACCACAAAGGAAGCAGGGCAAACCAACCCACTATTCAGCCAAATCTAGAGGTATATTTACATGCAAAGAAATGAATATGAAAATATTTGTTTTACAGTTATGATTAAAGACAATAATCTATTTTCTTCCCAAAATAAGCTTTTTCTTCCTCCAGAAATGGATCAAAATTATTCAGACTATGAGAAGTTATATTAATATAAAGCAGCTCGACTCAACCATCCAGCATTGACGCGAATGCTGTAACTGCTCCTGATACAAGAGGGTACTATGGGAATTCTTCAATACTTAGAACAATTCTATGTGCAGTATCTTAAGTTAAATTATGACTAAGCTAACAAACTCTCATGCAATCCCTAAGGCAAATGCCAAGCAACATACACTGGGGAAGAAAATATGATACAGGTTTTCTTAGAATGCTACAAACAAAAACAAAAAAAACCCCACACATTAAAAAATTCAACAATCCATCTAGAACAAGATGGTGTTCAGCAATGCTAAAGCCAAGGCTGTCTCCAGAAGAGTGATTAAACCCTTCCACATCTAGTTACCCAAACTTAGCAAGATTCTGGATTTCTATCTCCATAGTAAGCTAAGCCTTGTTTCAGAGTTTTATCTCTTTATAAGACCGTATGTTGCAAAACCCAGTAAGAGCTAGGTAAAGGTTCTACAAGTTACATTATTAGAAGTTCACAGTAAAAGGCTTTTGTAACAGCTTTGACCACCCTTTTATGGCATCACCACCATCATGGTCATTTCAGGACAATGACTGCCTTCATGTAATAGTCTCATGACAGAGGAACACCTGAATTTGATCCATCACAGACCTGTTTCTAGTACATCAGGATGGAAGAAACCTCTGGAAAGCAGGGTCTCAGAATCATTTTGCTGTGCTCATTGTCCAAATTTGAGGACCTCCTCTTTAGGAGAAGTAGTATCAGGGAGCTAGATTAATAGTTGCAATGAGCCAAATCTTATCTGCAGGCTAGATCTTACTTGCCCTAATTCTTAAATATATTTGGCTGCCACAATTCTAAACAACTGAGCTGCAAAAGAACACCAGGTCTCAACTGAGAAAGTCCAGAGTTAGTTAAAAGATTTAGATTTTTCAGAGAGGAGAATAAACTCAAATTAATCCATTAGATAGGGAAATCAGAGAATTACTATGTTACTGTGAGCATTTTATCATCTGTTGAACAACCAGGAGAGAAAATGAACAGCAAAGCACTGGGCCAAGAAATGGAAAAATCTTTCATAAAAAAAAAAAGTCCTAAGTGTCCTCACAATTTGGGCAGATCCTCATTAAAAGGCATCTCTGTCTACTGTCAGATTTAGAACAACAGAAGATGCTCCGATCTTATGTTCTCTTGTAGGCATCTACAGTGGATTGGGCGAGACTGGTTAAGCCTTGTAGAGCACTTCAAATAGATTGAACGCGTCCCATCTTCTCTCAAAGCTCATTGTCATTTTTTGTTCACTTGAACATCATAGATTCAAAAGTATATGAAAGCTTTGAGTCGCCAATTTCTGCCATTGTCACCCTACCATAATAAAAATACATGTACCTCTGTCTTCAAAATTATTTTGCTGAATGCAGGGACAGTCAAACTAAGTAGGTGAAACCAGGCACAAATAAGCTCTGCAATTATTTTGGGGGCATATTGTGCATCCTATCTGTTAAGTGCATCTTAAGTTAAAGGACTTCCATGCCTTCATGGAAAATCTTAAACTATTTTCTTAAACTGTCATGTTATTTGCAAGTTCTGAGATTTCCTTTGCCAAAAGACTATTGACCTGGTTGTCACGCCCTGACCCTAAGCACAGCAGAGTTCATAGACAGCATTCATGGATATACTATTCCACCTCCCAAGCAAGGTTTATGATAACTCAAGGCAAAGCCACTCATTTAGTAAAAAGGAAGCATTAGATGGCTTCACTAAAGACATCACAATTTTGTGCCTAAAATAGGCCCAAAGCAGCATTTGTATAGTTTTGGAAGCACTTGTGCAGATAAGCAAAAATGCAACATTTCCATTTAAATTACCATGGCAGCCCTAACTGTCTAAAACTACTGAAAAAAACACCTAGGTTAAAAGCAAGTTTTAAGTTTTTACACTGAGGCTCTCAAAAATAACCCATCCTAAATGATCTGCTGCTTTATAACAAGTCTTCAAAATTTAAGACAGGACTTGAACAAGCTAAGTTCACTTTACTTTTGTGTAAAGGAATTTAAAAATTCAAATTAGCCAAAGCAACAAGTCACACGTATACCACATCAGTAAGTGCTATGAAAATTGTTTAATAAAAGGCATGAAGCATTTTTTTTTCCATGCCTTTTTTGGATACATTCTAAACTCTTTTTTCACTTAGCATGGGAAGAACTACTTTGTAATATACTCTGAAAAACAAACACACACAAACAAAACCACACCAAAAAACCAACCCCCACCTTAAGTGTTAAAATGGGGTAGAAAACAAAAAAATCCCAAAGCAGTCGAAGCCCATGTGTGAAATTCAGCACTGTACTACACCTGAAGACACCACCTATTCACAAGGACAGAAATCCTACTGTAAAAGTAAAATGAAAAATAGGTTCCAAAGTTCATACAGAACACATTTCCAGTATTAGTAAACCTTACTCTGAATTGTAGGAAAGTTTCACCATTCTGCATTATGGGTGTGCAGTAACAATTCCTTGGAAACTAACATCTTTTAAGGTTGGAAGCAGTAAGGCTTCAACAGAAAGAAACAAAGAAGAACAGAAAAACACCTAGTCATGCCCAGGATGAGGGTACATACTACACAAGCTTTGGACCTTCCTGAAGAGCAGTAATTAAGAAGGAGGCCATTCCCAGAGGGCTTCCTTCAGAATCACTCATCTCAGGCTGAAGAAATCTAGCAGCTAAATAAAGCATAGATGAAGGACTTGGGAGTCATATGTATATATGATCCACTAGAGACGTAAAAAAGAAATTAAATTTAACTTGTTTTCTACAGGTCTGTAGCTAAAACATACAATGCATTAACTTTACTTGCTCTCAGTAAAGACATAGAAGAAACTGAAAATCAAAAAGAATAATTGCAGTAAAACTGTATCTTGTTTAGCTAACTCTACTATAAAAAAAGTCATAAAGGCTGACATTTTTCAGGAAGCTCACAAAGAGATTGTGTATGCTATGTTTTAATCTTTTGTTATCAGAAAAATCTAACTGGCAATAAGAGTGATTTACTCCTTTCTCCAAAACTGCTTCTAACTTTATTTTATACCCCACATTTACCTACTGCATTTCAATACAGAAGTGAGGACAAAGATTCAAAGTGTTTCAAGATATAGAATTCTGGAAGAAACTGTGAGCCAAATCCAATATCAAAAGGAACAAGTAATATGGAATATATGTTTTGCTATAGATGAGCAAAGGTGTAGACACCTCAATATCACCAGCATATATTTATTCTAATAAACTTTAAAAATATTGCAATAGCATGGAATGGTTTTTAAGATTCGTAAGCATAAACTGAAAAAGTTGTAATGGTCAATAGTAAAGCTATAGGATGGGAAAAAAAAATAAAAGCCCTTTAAAAGGATTTGGAAATAAAACTTTAAAAAGCTATTGCCAAAAAAAAAAATAAATCTATCTTCCATTTCCTGTCAGAACGACATCACCATTCTACCAACTACAGCACCTTCTATGCTCCATTTTGGCCACTTCTGTCACAAGCTTTCATGAGTTCTCATTTGTCATGCCTGGTGTCTGGAACACCCACCTTCCTTCACTTGAAGTTCCATCCTAAGATCCACTTCTGCAACACTGCCTACAGAAAGAGTAGGCAACTCAAACACTCCTTCACCTTGTCAACAATGTGCCAAGCATCAGCTTTCACTGTGCGCTCTACAGCGCAGCATTCATCTCACTTTACCTTGCTCACTACACTGTAATGATTTTTTGTTCAATGAATAAAATCTAAATGTGGGGATTTAATATCTAAGAAAATAAGACTTTGACACTTCGGAGAAATAGTGTCCACTATTTTTGAGAGTCCCAACTGCACCTCTTGGGTGCTCACAGAAAGGAAAGGATTTTCAACATGACAAATATTCCATTGTGCCTGTGTGTATATCTGTGATATATGCACATATGTAAATGGACAAACAGAAGAGAGAAGCTAATTTAATTTTCTTTACACTGTAGTACATTTTAATCCTTTTCTGCCTCACTTGGAATTACTCAAAATAACTTAAAACTGAACTGGAAGGTATTTTTTGTTTCATTTTGTTTTAAAAAGCCTTCTACTCTAAACCTTCAGGTGACATGAACTTCCAAGTCACGTTTTCAGTCTTCCACATGTGCCCCTCCATATGAAAATAAAATACTTTACTGGATAATTAACTTTAATAATAAGCAGAGCTTCAGTAATGCCAATGAAGTTCTAAAATGTAACAACACATTACCAAGGGAGGAAAAATATGTTTGGTTTTGTAACTTTGCGCCATTACAAATGGCAGAAATACCTAGATGAGAATACCTGACAAGCTGCACAAAGCACTTTCAGAAACTACAAGTGGTTAAAGATGGAAAATGTAAAATCACTACAAAAACACTGTAGACACAACGCATAAACACAAGATATAATCAATAACCCAATTTCACTTACAATTCTTAAAAATGAACCCTGGTAAGCAGACAGCTGAAGTTTCCATGTATTAACTCACTAAAATTAAAGTGCTTGGCACTGAAAAAGGAGTCACGCACGGTTTAAAGCTAAATGATGCCCATACTCACATATTTCATGTACGTGAAGTTAACTCACTATTAAGAGAATTAAAGAGAAAAAAATATTCTTATTCCACTTACATCTTTTTCTGACCGATGTGGGAACATCGATGATTGGCTGTAGTACATGTTCTCATCATGGTAGTCACCATCAACCCCCTCTACAAACTTCTTCCTTGAAGCACCAAACATGCTGTTTGTCACCTAAGAAAGAAGAAAACACACATATGGTTTGCTATACACTTAGTATATAAAATATAGGTAAGGATTGTTAAAACCCACCCTGTTTCTAAACATTCGAAAATTCCTCTTGGAGCACTTTCTGTGTATTGCCAACATAATGGCTCTTTCAAGTGCAATTTTCATGTGATGGAAACTCATATTTCAGAAAGGACTGGGGTGAGGAGAGTTGCTGACATGCTTCATTTTTTGAAGGGGTGTTGGTTTGTTCATTGTTTTTGAGTCCCATGACCTTTCACTCAGGTTTATTTAAAATTACAGTTGTCAGAAAACAAACTTCTCAAATTTTCATCTCCTCAGTTAAACACTTAAGTAAAAGAAGAAAATTAAGGAATGTTCTTTAAAGCTCAGACATTTAAAAAGAAATAACAAAAAAAGGGTGAGGAAGAAAATAATCCGTGAAATCACTCCCAGGTCTCATTACGGCAAGTTTGTAAAAGCACTTTCTTCCCAATCGTGTCAACTCAGATCCATGATTAAGTAAGAGAAGGTCGAGCTTAACCACACTCGGCAACCCCATCTCAGACTGGCAAAGTTACTGCAGACAGCCCTTAAAAAGCCTGCTAGATTTATTTTGTCCTGACTTTCACAGGCACATGCAGACACAGAGCTGCTAAGTCAGGAACTGGAAGCTAAAGGAACAGCAAACACACAGCTGGTCACAGAACCTTAACTCACTAGAAAATTTAATCCTGCAGCAAGTCATACAACGTCACTAAAGCATCTACCACATCCAGTGCATATTTACACACCCAGCTCTCTCATTTACATAAAAGCACACACATCTCATTTAGTTTCTTATATACATGGCTACAGAACACTATCACAGTGCAGTGTGGGCCAACCAAGCCCTGTTTTAACCTAACAGGTTAATGATCAAATCAGTGAAACAGCTACTGGTCAGTGCTGACCAACTTGACCAGTTTCTTGTACCATACAGTGAGATCTGAGAGCACGCAATCAACAGGATGGTAACCAACCCGAGCTACCACCCTACATAACATACTTGCAGATGGATCTTTAACATGTTGAAAAATAAGGAAGCTAAGTTATAGTTACCTTATGAAATGCTCCAACACCAAACACTCACTGTTTTCACTACGGACAGCATTAGCTAAACTTAAAAAAAAAACCCCACCAAACCCAAAAAAACCCAAACACAGGACAATTTTTTTTTTTTTTTTTGAGGAGTCATTTTCAACTACATTAAGGTCATGCCTGAAATTTCAATTTCAAAACATTTATTCCAGTTGGCTATAAAGAGTGTTACTTTCAGCTTGAAATCCTCTTATCCCTACTGATACAAAAATTACTCTGATATTCCTCAGCATGGCTTATTCAAATTTCACCTTTACTGACAATGATTTCTAGGCAGTGTTTAATAAGATGGGTGCTCCTATAGTCATAACAGCTTAACTTCGTAATTTCAAAGTCCTAAGAGTTTCGAGTAAAAGTAAAGTCAATTTTTTGGATTAATTTAATACAGCTATAATCACAGAATTGCCCTAAGACATTCAGCTAAACAAAAGCCTATTCCACTACTCCTGTAAGAGAGTTTCAGATACTTAAGACTACTGGTGTCTCAAAACAAATTTATTATGACACACACATGTGAAGACATGTAAAGGTACTGCACATCATTGCCAGATTAAACTCGGATTTTATGGTATTTACAAGAATGTGCAAATGTAATGTCCCAAACAGCTCGAATGCATTCAGATGACTTTCACACTTGTAGTGAAGCTTTCATTACACTATAAGCATATCCCACTATGCTAATCCCCTTACAATGCAATTATCACCTACCAGATGGGATGGAGCATTTAACAGGCTAAGGGGATTATCTTGTCCTTTGGTCTGCCTGAGTAAAATGTGGAGAGATGAGCAGTTGCCTTCAACAGCTGTAAAAAGGGTCGTGAAATGCTTTGGTGAAGCTATCCTGAGCAATGAATGAGAAGCTCAGCATCTGAAACTACTGCTCTTGAGAAGGTAAAAAGCAGCTTCTTAGAAGTGTCCAGAAAAGTTTTTGACAATACCTGGCATAAGAAAGGAAACTTTTGCCACATACCCTCTTTTGATACATCATGAGAACAACAAATTTAGTTGTGAAATTGTCACTGAAGCGTACACCATACCATACTGATACAATACTTAACCCTGAGCTACAGTACAGGGACTATATAAGGAGTAAAAATGACTCTGTAACTTTTAATCTTATTTCTGCAAAGGTTTATATACTGTATGTATAGCCAGACACGTAAAGATTTAAGTCAGTGGGTAAGGTCAGAGCTTTCAGTCTCAAAAGATACGTTTAAAGCTGCTGCAAGAAAGTTCGCATGCCCAGATATGAAGTCCACATACTGAAAAGCTGAAATATATTTTAAACAATCTCCATTAAATTTAAATTGTCTAAAAATTCTCTATATTGATAAGACAGTGATGCAAACACTAATCAAGATTATGTCCTGAAGACTGATGAAGTGCAGTGATACTAATATCTATTCTTACAAGCACATGGTTATTCAAAAAAGAAATGCAGGAACTTTTAATAATTAGATTAAATATTAATATTTTTATTGGAAACTCATAGTTCTACATGATACCTAACAGGACTGTGCTGATGAACTCCAGAGAGCAGAACAGTACGATGCAGCTGTAAGGGGAAAGGGAAAATCCAGAGGAGCCCTCCATGCAACCCAGCTACATCACTGTGCCTGAAAGCTCTGAAGACCTTCAAAAACTTTTTGCAGACTGACATTTTTTCCACAGCAGCATTTTTATAAACTATCCTGTGTCATTCAATACTGCCAAGCAGAGCAGTTGCATGCAGCACTCAAGCTGTCCATGCTACCACCAAGGGAAGTAGTACAGGCACTGTAGGGCATTCTGGCAGCTGCCAGTACCCCTAACAGGATTTCACTTCACTAGAAAGAGCTGCCACTTGTTCTCAGGGTGAACCACAGCATGGATCACAACAGAGAAATGTGGTTTTGCAATTCACGCTGCTATCCAGCCCTGTCACAAAACTAACAGCACAATAAAATGAGGCAGCCGCTAGAGACCTGTAACTGAAAGGGCAGAAACTCGGATTAGAGACCGAAGCTGCAGCTGCCACAGCCAGGCTGCTTTCTTCTTGCTTGTTCTTAGGCTAACAGGAGCAGCCAGTTTATCTACTTCCCAATAGTCACCAGTAACAGTAACCAGCTGGCAAACTTTTGAATCAGAGCACCTATCTTTGTGCAGACTTTTATAATATTACAGCAGGTTTACACAATGACAGGGTTAGCTGGTTACCAAAATAAGCCACAACAGTACAAGAAGGACACTGAGGTGCTGGAGCGGGTCCAGAGAAGGGCAGCGAAGCTGGTGAGGGGTCTGGAGAGCATGCCTTAGGAGGAGAGGCTGAGGGAACTGGGGTTGTTTAGTCTAGAGAAGAGGAGACTGAGAGGAGACCCTATTGTTCTCAACGACTACCTAAAAGGAGGTTGTAGCAAGGCTGGTGTTGGTCTCTTCTCCCAAATGACTAATGATGAAATGAGAGGAAATGGCCTAAAGTTGCATCAGGGGAGGTTTAGATTGGATATTAGGAAGAGCTGCTTCACTGAGAGAGTGGTGAGGCACTGGAACAGGCTGCCCAGGGAGGTAGTGAAGTCATCATCCCCAGAGATGCTTAAAAAACCGAGTGGATGTAGCAGTTGAGGCTATGGTCTAATGGATAGACAGGTATTAGGATGAAGGTTGGACTTGATGATCCTAGAGGTCCTTTTCAACCCTAATGATTCTATGATCTTTCTACCCACATTAACTTATTCCAGTATTCACTAACATTCTAGTTAGTCAGCCAGACTACCAGCATATGCAATATTTAAAAAATCCACACTGTTGCAGTAGTATTTGTTAAAAAGGTGTGAGAATAACCGAGGCTGTACCCAAGACAGGCAATCTGCAGATGGGACTTTGTTGCTTATTTCTTAGGACAAGAAGTCACCAGGAAAGCTCACACACAAAGACTAAAGCTCCTTTTTCATAGGGTGATAGATTAGCTACAAAAGTAAATACAGCAAAGTTCATACAGCACTTATATTTTAAATCCTTCAGAAAGTAACAGTGACCTGAAGTTTTGTACCTTCACAGGGTCTAGACTGATAAGGTAAAAGGTAGAAATGACTTTTTGTATTTAAGTCCCTCATTCACACACATATGCCTATACAAACACCACCCTTGCACCAACACAATCTTGCTGAAGTGGTACTCCAGTTGCATGGCAATTATTATTAGGTACAGAATTTCTGTCTACTCAGCCTATTTTTATACAGATTGCTCTCTTAATCCTGTAACTACTTTCCCTGTTCTGTGGGAACTCCCTTGTCTGTTGCACAAGACACATCAGCAGTGTAACCGTTCATTAAAAATGTAAAAATGGTGCACTTCTGTCAATTCATCCTTTGACATAGTATTGCAGAAGTACTTAAAACTCCCAATAGTTGAACCATGTACAAATATTACTAGAAAATACTTGTGGTAACAGAGGAAAGGGAAGGAGCTACATGTTAGGATTGAGTTCATAGAACTAACCAGCCATTCTGCCACAAACCATGCCCAATTCTGATCGGGTGAACGCAAGCGCTTCTTTCAAAGCCCAACCACATTGTATTTAAAAATCAGACTTGCCCACAACTTCACGTTCATGTTAACCATGCAATACGTAGTCACAAACACAACAAGAGCTTTAAATTCTTCTGTAGATTTCCAAAACTACCACTACAAGGGAACTAAAAGCACCATACAAATGTTAAGAACTTAAAGCATCTAGTAAGTTTGTTGCAGTTATTGACCTTCATCATGCAGCTGAGTATATAAAATAAGCATTACTGGTTGTCGTGTTAAGAAAAAAAAGAGATATGTATTTAAAAAAAAATAAATTCTTTTCATTGTAAGAAACTCTGCAGCACAGGACACTTCACAAAAAAATCCCTTGTTTGTTAGCAATAACTGAAAATATACAGATGGCAAATTTTTAAGGAAATACTATTAAAACAATGTTGTCATCTTAACCTGCAGAAGGATCCTCTGCATAGTCATTATAAGTTGACACTATGATTGTATATTAAATTAACAGCCTGAAGCAAATGAGGGTATTAAAACTAATGAAAACTAATTATGTTTTGTTTTGCAACATTACGATAGGTAGCACCAAAGGACCGCTCACTCATGATGTTAATATAGCCAACTCTAAACTATGAGGACATAGTAAATGACTCTTTTTAAATTTTTCAGAGAGCAGAAAAGTTGATCGACTGATAAAACTCATCTTTCGGAAAGCCAAAAACTATACACAGCAATACAAGTTTAAAAAAAGATTCAAAAAATCCAATACTTTAGGAATTTTAACAATATCTTCCTTTTCCTGCTCCTCCAATGACTGTATTATTTGTCAACATGCACACCATCATTATGTGAGAGCAATTAGAAGTTATATTCTCAGTCTGATGTTATGGAGCTTCCATTCATCTATATACTAAGGCTCCTGATGTTGCTGTTTAGGTTTTACCAAGCAAAGTTAAGAATTTATTTTCCTATTCTGTTACAAATCAACATTTTCACATAAGGCAACATACTTCGCATATCCAAAATATCTACAGAAGTGACTCTTAATGTGCCTTTCAGTGAGAAATAAATGTCTCAATAAGTAAGTGTCTATCAAAAGTCAAATGCTGGTAACCACCAAATCAGCCTGCAATTTAAGTTAAAACACAGAGTTTTTTTGAATGTTATCAGTCCAGAAAAAAATAGCATGATTTCAATTTGTAAAACAGCTACTGTTTATGATCTTATTTCTCAGTGTCAAAGAGGATTCCTATTTGGCCTAAACTGGAATTGATATACAGAAGAATATATACTACCAACTTGCTAGATGCAGATGATCTCAAATCCCAAGCCTTGAGTGGTATGTTAGAGCTATTATACACCAGTGCAAATGGATACATTTTATTTTCAAGATGAAAGACAAAAAAAAACTACAAGTGAGATCCTCTGTTCTCTCAATTTCACAATCACAGAATCACAGAATCCTAGGGGTTGGAAGGGACCTCGAAAGATCATCTAGTCCAACCCCCCAAATCCAATCACAACCACTGCATTTCTCCAAGACTGATAAACTCTACAGTATAGCACATGCTTATGCTATGGCAGACCTTCAAACAACTTTGTGGCATCAACAAGAACATAATAATGAATTTATTTTTTTTTTTGTTAAAAAGTCTTTTTACTTGATGATCTTAATACTGGCACAGATTTGTACTCACTGTAATAATGCAATAGTAAACCAGGTGTTCTGTCCATCTTTAGCAACTGGCTTTATATTCTTTTAACTCATCTAAGTATTTTTAAGTGTCAGAAATATGGAGGACTGAAATGAAGACCACCATAATATAGGAAACAAATCTGTTGAAGAACTTGAAGGTTGGACAGCCTTTAGAATAATCTCACAGTTGTTCTGTCATATGTTATTTTCAAAATTCACAGAGTACTACAGAAAATAACAGCCATAAAGCAATTGATTTAGAGACTTATTTAGGTCAAGTCTCAAAGTAGTTCAAGTTATAACCAGTCTCCTTAAAACACTGCATTGTCTTTCCTTTCAAAAAGGACGTATGACAGACAAGCTGCATTAGCAACCTCTATGCAGGAACTCCAGGCAAAAATTTGGAGCATGACAGTAACAAAGAACATAGTTATGATTTCAGACTATCCTCCACTCATATTCTCAAGAAGAGTCATATACAAAATAGCAATGTTAAAGGGCTCTATAATAAATAATAACGCTTTCAAAAGCTACACAAAAACTGTGAATCTCTGATGAATGCAAACCATTTCAGGCAAGCGCAGTCCCTGACATTAAGCAAACCACAGAAAAGCCAAGGATATTCTCCTGACCAAGACCTACATGCTTTTTAGAAATATTCATTTTGTAATAGTTAAGGGTGTTTATAGGTTTAAGATACTCCTGAAATAAAACAGCACAGGAGGAATAAGAAAATCTATGCTACATTAAAATAAAAATAAACAGACATTGAAATTACTGAAGTTAAACTTGAGAAGCTCCATTGTTTCATAACACCGTTGACACCATGCTCATTCCTGGGACATATTCCCACAGGTTCTACTCCTACTAATTACAGGCACCAAACTGAAGATGTGAAAAACCAACAGTGGTTGGGGATATGACTTTGCGCAAAGCTGTGTGGATGCCTTTTATAGGTCTGGTCAATGAGATGTACTCTCAGGATATATCTTTGGATATGCCATTCAACAAAATCCAAACAGACAGAAGAAAAACATTTCCAAGATGATAAAAACAGCAAGGGATCTGCAAAAATGACCAGAAGATCAAATACTCCATCGAGATCAGTTATGGGGAAAAAACAAGATGATGCCAAACGTATTCCATCTTTAGTGATGCGTGACTTGAGAAGAAGAGGAGCATGTCCTTTGTAGACATGGCAATGAAGTCACAAATCCCGACTAACTGCAAACATATGCATACCCACATACATACTCCAGAACATGCAGATGGATTATATGTTAAAGAAATGGTAACAATTTTGTTGATCAAGAACAACTATTACTTGTATGATATCATTTTTAGTATTTACTCAAAAACAACAGGAAAAAACCCAAGCCAATATACCACCTTCAACAAACTATCCAAAATACATGTATATTCACTTTCTCTTGAAACTTCCAGTCATTTGTAGTACTTACAGTCCACTTAAGACTAAGAGTGGTTCCAGTTTTAATTTAACATAGCAATTCTGACTTACTACTGTAGAACACTATACGCTTGGCTGCACAATGCCCTTCAACTAAGGTTTCACCACAGATGATGACTGCACTTCAGAAAGAAGTGACAACCATGCCAGTAATGTTAGGGGACAGTAGATTGGCTCATACTTTAAAATCAAATGCTATTTTAAGTATGGATGCAGTGAACAACAACAAGAATCTTGAAAATAAATGATGTATTGACACACTGCTGTTACCTACTTAAGGCACTCCTACACCATACTATTAAAAAAAAAAACCAAAAAACTATTCAATTTGTAAACAAAAAGTAACTTTTAAATTACGTTCTCAGTTGATGATCCATCAAAACAATTACCAGCTAAATATATACTGTGTATCACATTTATTTCCCGATTGTAAATAAAAATATTAAAAAAATAAAAATATTAAAGAAATCTGTTGATTTTTAAGCTGCCAGACTAACCAAAATTGAGTTCAGAAACCAAACAAGCTTCTGAAGTACCTATGTTGCCATGGGAAAACAAACAAGCAGAGAACCCTATAAAATAACAGACAAATTTGCATTTTTAGTAACTATTACACCAAGTCCATCTATGAAAACTGGTATTTGATTAACAGGTCTTACAAAGAGGAAATGCAGCTGAAAGTTTGTAAATAAGCAGAATCAAAAAGTCCATTCTGGAAATATAATTTGCTTTAAATATTCTTTTAATAAACTTATTACTACAGTGGCACTTCTCCTGGCTCCTCACAAGTTTTTTTATTGAGTTTCTCTCAGCCAATATTTTGCATCTCAACCATAAGAAAAACTGTCATTCTTTTATCTTCCCGTGGCACTTCCTTAGCTTCAACTGTTTGATAACCTTTGACTCGTGCCCTTAGGTAATTCAGAAATGTACTGGTTGAAAACTACTTGCAGTTTTAACTAAAAATTGATTTTACAATTGAACAACACTGCAGTTTGCCATATGGACTACATTAGTGCCTTTGAGTATTTTGCTGTATTTCAGAAATTTCCATTTCATAACATTAGAATAAGCTAGTACTGTGGCAGATTCGATGCATTTCTCACAAAGGCAAAAAAGGAAAGCATGTCAAAAAAACCCAAACCAACAGTTAAAGAAATCTGCACTTCCTACTCTAAGAACTCATTTCTTTGTGAAATAAAGTCATAGAACTAGTTATAATTCAAGTAACTTCAGCTGAAAACTCGAGGAAGAATTGTTGTCTGTGCCAAGACAAGATGAAGCATATATAGGAAACAAGAAGTTTCAGCCTTAAAAAGCTGTTGCAATTTGTATAAGCAACAGAAACACAGGATTTCAGCACCGAAAGGTCAGTCTGCTGCTAGAGTACTGGTACTATCAACTCTCTCATTATTGCACTCCCTCTCCACAAGAATGCACCAAAACAGGAGAGTTGTTTTACTAGTTGTTGTAGTTTAACCCCAGGCAGCAACTCAGCCCCACCCAGCCATTCACCTGCTCCCTCCAGAAAATCGGAAAGGTAAAAATAAAATTATAGCATCTTAATTCACAAAATACCCAGACAGGACAAATACAATTTAAAATGCAAAGAAATGAAGTATGATTATTGATGAAAAAGTTCAAAACAGTTTAAGAAAAAACAGCCAAACCCAAACCCAAGACTAACAGGATCAACATCACCACAAAACCAAAATGAACAAAACATACACAAAAAAAAAAACCTAACAAACAAACAAACAATTAACAACTTTAAAAGAGATTTTCATTCTTCTTTGTCATTCCACAGTCATCATATTCAAAACCTACATTTTTAATAGCAATTAGAACAGGAAGTTAAGTAAGATTAAGTAGATTGGACTTTAGCTTCACAATCTAGAGACCTGCAACACTAAAATATTTCTTCTGGATCAAGTGTTACAACTTCAGTATCAACTTGATATATTTTGCCAACTCTGATGTTTGGTATCACTCCTAGCCACTCAACAATAACAGACAGCTCCAATGATGCACACATGGACCAGAGTTTAACCTAAAAAACAAGCCAGGTCCTAATCTAATCCAAACCAGCCAATTGCTCTCACTAAGGTGCCAATTGCTTTCACTAAGGTCCCACTTGTGAAGCAGAGATAATTGCTCCCAGTATTACAGAAATAAGTATATAAGTTTCATCAGTAAGGAACACCTCAGAAACCTTTTATATTGATAAGTCCCCTAAGAAGTTATGAAACCCAAAAGAAAACCTTTGCAAACCTTATTTCACGCTGAAATAAAATGGTACCCATTTTCCTGAATGATGCCTGTTATAGCCTGTGTGTTAAGAGCTGACATTCCTCCCAAACAAGGTAACTTAGCTGTTCTATAAGCCAACTTCTTGTTACCGCTTACTGAAAGCAAGTGCCTGTGTGAAGAACAGATATATATTTAATTGCCAGTATCACTGCAAACAAACGGTCTACTTTTTGGTGCTTTGTAATAGACAATAACATATTACTCTACAAATTAATTTGCAAGCTTCATTGTAATCACTCCAAAACAATTTGTATTCTAAGCTGCCTAAATGGTAGGAGATAATTAAAATAAAATAGCCTTAAATAAGTGGCACACTGTAAGCAAAAGTTTGTATACTGATAGCCAAACACTTTAATCATATTGTATGGTGTAAAGCCTTTTAATTCACATCTAAACCACATTCCACTGCTTCAAAACCTTCACTAAATTTCTTGCATATTTTGTATTGTCAACTTTCACAAGGAAAGCTGGTGGTGAGGAAGGAGAAAACACCACTCCTGAATGTCTTTGTCCCTCCAGAGGATGCAAAATGGAAGACCACCAGCAGCAATGATACTGACAGAGTGGGAGCTGGTATCGTGGGGACAAGAGTGGCTGAGTTGGAAACACGAAGGTGGCAAGGGAAGTCACTCGTTGATAACATAGCTGAGAAGCAACTCTCTATCAGCATTAGGAGGATGGTGTTGATACACTTGTCAGTGAGCAAGTAACGTGACCACTTGCATCCTCTATCACTGGCAGTGCTTTTCTCCCTTTGTCTTAATCTTGATGTGGTCCCTTGTATCACATCTTAGCCATGCTGATATCATTTCATCAGCTAAATGCTCTCCAGCTTTCTCAGTACTCATTAACTTACGTAACTCTTCAAGCAGTATTCAACTGTTCTTACACACCCGATTCAGTTGAAGCCAAAAATGCCCATTGGTAAGCTTTTAGGTCTGTAATTCTGTAAAATACTAATTATTATTAAATGATGTATGTTGCAATAACTATTAGGTAGTCTGTATCTGTTCACTGGACACCATCTTCTGTTAGTTCATTTACTGTTTAAAAATTGTTGCAGTACATATCGGATAGGGACGTAAAGCTTATAAACCTAGAGGAAAACACAAACTTTGAAGTAATTCAAATTTGGTTCATGATTTCAGGATTTAGCTGTTATCATCACATCAAATCTTATCTATTCTGGAAGAGAAAGAAAAGATTCAAAATTAAAGAACAGAACTACTTTGGTTTTTTATTTGCTTTCAGCTGAGACTTTCAGCAAGGAGGCCAGATTTCTGCATCTGTGCTTCAGCAGGACAACCACTGCTCTAGCTGGGAGGTTTCCACACTGATTTTGAACAGGCTCCTCTTCCCAGAAACACTGCAGGGTTTTGTTTTATTTGTTTTGCGCACAACAATGATAACTTTAAGACAACAGCACTGCCTACCTACTCCTTCCTGGATGCAGACAAAACTTTTATGTGTGGCTCATCTAAAACACTGTGTGTTAAATCAGCACTGGTTTCCCAAGCATTTCCTGCACTATGAAGTCAGATGTGGATCATGACTAATGGAGTCACACCAGGATCTTTTTTTTCTTCCACTTGTCAGATGGAGTTTGTTGACATCAGTGCTAGATCCATTTCTACTTCATTTTTGCCAGGAAGAGGAAGGCATGTCGTTTTTTACGGATCACAAGATAGAAGACAAATGAAAAAGAGCGCACCTAGTTTTTAAAGATTTACCTAAAATGACGTTCACATGTAGAGTATTTAATGGAAGCTGCTGACCATTTGTTTGAAGCATCCTCAAGAAAGAATTAATAACAGTGTTTTTACCTTATGCTGAATTTTAAGAAACACAGGTTTTGGTTTTTTAATTTCCACAGGTATCCCAAAAATAGAAATAGCTGAGAATATTCTGTCCAAAAAAATCTATTCTGCACAGCACATCAAACATTTTTCTTGTCTTAAAAGTACAACTGGAAAATTCAAAACATTAAGTATGTTTAATATATTGAATCCTTGAAGGGAGAGAAATATTTACAAGCTGACACAACTTCCTGGCAGCATACCTGCTTCTCACTAGCTCTGCTTCTCCAGACAAATGGTACATTCTGCAAAAGCAGAAATGTTTCCCAAAGGCACGGACAGGTTAAAGCTGAATTCATGTACAGCTTTTTGCATGTCCCCCTAACTTAAAGGGATCTGTACCGCTTCAGTGCAAATGCAAAAAATGCAAAAGTTATAAGACTTTTTTTTTATTATGTTTTTAATTAAAGCCTTAAGATGTTTTAGGACGCTTGTTTCTCAGAATATTCCAAGGACTGTTTCTTGTAATAACCTTGTGACTACACAGCCAGGATATGTTGTGATTACAGCCATAAAAACCCTTTGGTTTTACGTCATATCTAAAGAACAAGGACATAAGTTGCTCTGTCTTAAAAAAAAAATACTATATTTTAAAGAAAATGAAAAAAATAATTACTTTAATTTACTTTTAATTACAAAACAGCATTTCTTTATTGATTTTGTATTATTTAAGTGTTAATTGACATTAGTACAGAATTTTCAGAGTTAAATACTATTCCACACGGGAAAAGATATATTACAGACTCTGAGGTCCCTACTAAGCTATCACAAATACAATCACCAAGTAATATTAAGAAAGCAGTAAATGTGACTTTCATGCCCTTCCACTGGTATCAATCTTCCACATGTTTAATTTAAACTTCTTCAATCCTTCTATTCTCCACTAAGGTTATCCAAAAAATGAGTTAATATAGCTATGCACTCTCTCATTTAAGCAGGAAGACTTCAGTCAGATTCCCATATTGTAAAACTTTGTCCCAATATATACTGTAAACTTTGTTCAACTATCAGAAACTGAAATAAAATTATCATTTTTTATTTTAAAGCAATTCCCCTTTAAAGCAACAGACTTTACATCACAACATTTTAAAATAGAGCTACCTCAACCTGGCAGTCTAAGCTCAGACTGCAAATGTTACTTAGGCCTGGCTCAAATCCCAGACATGGGACGGTCCCCTCCATCTCACACCTTCCTCACAGTTTCCTCAGAAGACAGTCTCATGTATTTAGAGCTCCAAAACAGTACAGCAATGTTTAGCGCCTCAACAGCCTAGTAAAACAACCAGCAGGGGATTACTTCCCTGTTATTCTGGTCTCATTTAAAAAAAAATAAAAGGTGGGACAGGGGTGGCTATTTTTCTATTTTTACCCCTTAATCTTCAGCTAACATATATAGTCTTGCTCACAAAACAAGTTTTCTAGCTGGTGAAGTGCTTGAAAATGCAAGACCTCAGCTTTCATACTTTCTTTTCCTAATAGCTGTTTGCATAAGATTTAGAAGTTATCCTGATCAGAAGATTACTTTGCTTTCATCTAGAGTTGTAATAGCAAAACACTCATCTGTTTTAGTCTCGAACCATTTCACCAATATTGCAGATGGGGAAAATACAGGGCTTTAAATCATTGCACAACAATCTCATGCCAAATTGTTTCAAGTCTTCTTCTAGGACCCTGGCTAACCTCGCTTCTTGAGTGACATGATTCCTTCCCCATCCTCCCCAACCCTGCACAACCTTGACAAGAGTTCCAAGGAATTTTACTTAAAAGACACATCATTCCAGCATTAAATCTTGTTCAGGAAAGACGGAGAAAGACTAGTTCGGTTACTGCATTTTCAGAATCCAAATGAGTACTCTAAAGGCACGGATATCATTTTCCTCTAAGCATCAGGCTGGTAAGGCTATGAACGGTGATACATTTAATCATGAAACTATATACTGGATAACTGGAGGCCGTTACGTGTTACATGAATTTGTAACTACTCAGACAAAACATCACCCATATAGTGCAGCGCTCTGTCAGTGACAGGAAGTGTACAATAATTAGCTCAAAAATGGCAAAATCATTTAAAAATTCTGAAGTACTCTTTGTGTTTGATACCCTTCATTACTGTATTTTTTTAAAAAAATGCTTTCTGAATCTCTGTGGTGTCTTAAGCTTTTTTACCGCACTGTTAAATAAATGTATCTGTTACCACTTTTGTTAACCCTTCCCCCTTTTTAAGAGGGAAGATAGAAAAATGCTTATTGCTTTGAAGAAAAACATTCCTGGAGGCAGGCCATAACGCATAAACAGGCCATAGAGCAGCACCGTGCACAATTCACAACTTCCAAAACCTGGCGATGCACATACAAGTATGTTTTTCTAGTTCTGTTCAGAGTTTATCTTTGAAAAGCTAGTTTAGAAATGACAATACTTTAAATATAACTAAGAACAAAAGGAAAAAATATATATTCAGCATCTATATGGAATATATCATACCTGAAAAGCTTTCTCCTTATTAACAGGAAAAAAAAAAAAAAACACACAACCTTAACAAGATTTCCAGATCACCCACTTTTATGTGAAATCCAAAAAAAAAATCACTACAAATTATTTTTTAGGAATCTGAACTTGAACAGTTTAAGCGAATTCCACTGCAGACTATTTGTCTCCAAAATAGGAGATTCCTGAGAGTATCCATTGTTAAGCAGCTGCCAAGAAAGATCTAGAAGATTCAAACCAAATACCTGATGAAAGTTTGAAAGCAGACCAAGGAAAAAAATATATACTATAAATAGTTAGTAAAAAGTAGTTTACTTAAGACTCAAAGTGTTTTTTTTGAGAATAGGAAGGTTGTTTAGGATACTCTAAAATTAGTTTAAAAGTGACAGCAAATCAGTTACAGGGCAGGAGGAATGCAAACATAACCATGATCCACTAGAAGCTGCATTTACAAAAATCTGATGTTAAGCAAGTTTATTAGATTCTGAAGTTAGAGAGGAGCCTTCTACACTTTCACTGGACAATTCTTACATTAAGGGTCTACACAGGAAGATTTTTATTTTTTGTTTTTAATTAAAGATTCACTACAATGTGAATCATCATCAGAGCAGGGTTTTCACAGTAAGGTTTCACAGCAGTGAAGTCTACACAGTCATAGACCTGCTCTTGGCTGGCTTGTTAAATTTTCAGCCATCTGGCTCCTTGGTCCAGCTTTGCTACATAGTTACACTCATAGTTACACCACACCACAGGTTAACATAATAGCCACAGCCTAAATTTACAGTATTGTAACTGTCAAGAAACTGTATCTGAAGATCAAGGTATTGGGAAATGAAGTTAAGCACTCTATTGCCCAAATTCACTTTATCAGAAGGATGAATTCTTGTATGATGGACAACAGTGCTGAGCAAACATAATACATAACTGATCACATGCAGTGGTGGATTGAACTAGGGTGGGCCAATACAGCTGCCATTGCAAGTTCTTCCATCATGCCCCTTCCCCAGGGGCTGCTGGCAAGCTGCAGAACACAAGCAGCAACCAGGGTACCACCAATTAATTCTTCATAGGTTATAGTGATTCACACAGGCTTTGCTACATACCCTGTCCAATCATCCCTACAGTGGGTACCCTACTCTGGGACAGGAGTAAGAACACATGAGAGGGTGGTAACTATGCAGATCTTTCACTCCACAGGGTGCCAATCCCCACGCAGCAGCTGTGTGTGCGCTGTTTTCCTTTATCTGTTCAACTGCCTTTTCACTGGGAAAGAACAGTAACAAAAACCCAATAAACCAAAGAATCCTAAGAGATCTTAAATACTGTTACCTTTATGCTTCTCATGTCACATCAAGTGTTAACCCTCAGTCTAAAACTGAATTTCAATTGAAAAAAATTCACTAATGCCTTTTAATCTGTGGTTCATGTAGTACAGTAAGAGTTCCATAAGAAAATAATGTTAAGGGAAAAGAATCTGTGAGCAAGTCTTAAAAACATACAGAGAAAAGATGCAAGATTTGAAGTGCTTTGGGTTTGGCTTTTTTCCTAAATAAATTTGCTAAACTTCATCTTAGTTGCTTAGATAGCTGTTTTGGGCATGTCTAGACTCACTTAAGCAGATAAAACTGAGGAGCTGCAAGTTTTCTTTTTTAGGGTCAGGGCAGCCCACTAGACTTATAACTCTCTATTAACCCCCCCTTCCTCCCCAGAGGGGAAGGAAAAAGGAATAAGGGAGAGATATACCAATTAGAAAAGGAAACTAGAACAGCTGGCCATTGAAAAAACTGAAAGACAACTCAACCCGAGCTGAGCAGAGCAGGGTGAGACCCTCAGCTTTATTCATTATATGACATACATGGGATGGAATCCATCACTGGTCAGTTTCGGGTCATCTGTCCAGTCTGCTCCTTCTGCAGGTATGGCCTTTTACTTTCTGCACCCCTAAGGCAGTACACAAGATCAGCAGTGGCCTTGGTCTGCACACCAATCCTGGGTACTAACTCTAAACATGGGGTGTTATCACTGGCAGCAGCAGACACTGTTTGTGAAAACAGGCTGCTGACTTCAGACAGTGCAGGCAGTTAGATGAACCGAGCTGAAAACTAAAACCACTAAACAGAATTAGTTCTGTTCTCACTCAAATCAGGGCAAAGATAAACTTAAAAGCTTCTACATTTCAGGTTTCTTTTAAAGTTTCTTTAGGAACAAAGTAATTCTACAAATATCTTCAGTGTATTATGGCTCTGTGAATTTTGGAAGTATTCTCTGCATTCCCTATGTACTCATTTTTCTGGGCTTCCTGTGAAGTCTATGACAAAATGATGAACTGACATAAGATTCAAATTAAACTGGTCAGGCCTTTTACTGTCTGGGTAGGAAGTGCATCCTTGGTCAGTTCTATTTTCCTGCTTTTATTACTGTTTTCTAGTTTAACAGCTTTCTTTCGTACCACAACTCATTAATTTCAAAGGAAAAATTATGTAAAATCTCACTTATTTACAGTGATCCAGCAAATTTAAGGAAGAAACAGCAGTGCTTNCCTCAGCTTTATTCATTATATGACATACATGGGATGGAATCCATCACTGGTCAGTTTCGGGTCATCTGTCCAGTCTGCTCCTTCTGCAGGTATGGCCTTTTACTTTCTGCACCCCTAAGGCAGTACACAAGATCAGCAGTGGCCTTGGTCTGCACACCAATCCTGGGTACTAACTCTAAACATGGGGTGTTATCACTGGCAGCAGCAGACACTGTTTGTGAAAACAGGCTGCTGACTTCAGACAGTGCAGGCAGTTAGATGAACCGAGCTGAAAACTAAAACCACTAAACAGAATTAGTTCTGTTCTCACTCAAATCAGGGCAAAGATAAACTTAAAAGCTTCTACATTTCAGGTTTCTTTTAAAGTTTCTTTAGGAACAAAGTAATTCTACAAATATCTTCAGTGTATTATGGCTCTGTGAATTTTGGAAGTATTCTCTGCATTCCCTATGTACTCATTTTTCTGGGCTTCCTGTGAAGTCTATGACAAAATGATGAACTGACATAAGATTCAAATTAAACTGGTCAGGCCTTTTACTGTCTGGGTAGGAAGTGCATCCTTGGTCAGTTCTATTTTCCTGCTTTTATTACTGTTTTCTAGTTTAACAGCTTTCTTTCGTACCACAACTCATTAATTTCAAAGGAAAAATTATGTAAAATCTCACTTATTTACAGTGATCCAGCAAATTTAAGGAAGAAACAGCAGTGCTTTGCCTAATAAGAAAAATTATTCCCTTTAGGAACCCAGTGACTTGCAACATTTCTTATTTGACCTTTTGCTCTGTACTGATGCTTCATAATTTCTTCTCATTAAGACCAGAGCATGTGCACTGTTCTCTACAGAAAGAAACTTGGAGAATCCTTGCAAAGACTAACTTCTGTAACTGGTCTTACACTTTAGGATTGACATTTCATCACTATGATTTAGAGGATATGTAACTACTTGATTCTTGTTCAAAGCAACAAATCTGTTCTCAAGGATTTAATGCAAACAAAAAAAAAAAATCCACATCTGAAAACACTCTCACAAAACCACCCTTGTGTTCTAAGTTCTGTTCTAAAATACCTACTTTTACAAGAGCCTGAACATACATCTCTTCTGTGAGAGATTTGCATAAAATTTCTTGGTATCAGAAGTGTTAGAGACAACTAGATAGTACTAGACAACTAGTGCTAGAGTGAAGAGAGAGATAACAGAGAGAGAAGTGCACAACCAAAGCAGGTTTCTATTACAAGACAAACCAATCTTAGTACTTCAAAAAGAACACAGCTGAAGACTACCCTCAATAAATGACTTCTCATCTGTGAATACAGTATTTCAAAACAGGTCTGTCTGGTACGGCTTCATGAAGTATCAAATCTAGTCCAAATTTAAATAAGTGGGCTGCACTGCCACTCCTGAATCACATACCTTGAAGCGCTCAAGCTATACTAGTCCTTACTCCTCATACCCTGGGTGCCTGCATCTGTCTCAAGGATTTCTGGCTTTAAGACATGATCCTATTGCCTGGTTCAAAATAAATACAATCACCAGTAACGAATGCAGGTGACTGTTTGTCACAGCAATTAAGTCAAGACATCTTTTGTCTTCCTGATAACCAAGGATACCTGTAACTGCAACTTCTCAAACTCCTGGTTACCAGTCTGCACACTCCATTGCTGCACTTGAAACACTGGCTTTCAAAGCTGAGCTTTCTCCTCTGCAGGGAACTGTAATTCCACACTACAGGCTACTTAGGTATCAGCTTCTTTCAAGCACTATATGGGAAACTGAAGAGAAACATGCTTTGCCACAGAAGTCATTCTCAGAAACTAGTCGTGAAAAAGCATGCACTCTAATGGTAAACTACCTACCTTAGCTTTGCTCTAGGAAAGCCAAGACAGTCTGGATACTGCCTTGGAAATAAAACAACTCACTGATAAATTATCCTGAGGGACAAGAAATCAACCTGTGCCAAGCATAACTTTCTCCCAACCAATTTGGGATTCCAGGACAAGAGCTAGGAGTACATAACTCCACATTCACATTGAAATCCTCAAACTGAAGCCTAACTGAGCAAAACAAATACATGACAAATGAAAGGAAAAACTCTTCCAAATTACTTTTGGGACTTTCCATGGTGTATCATTAATTCAAGCGCATTATTGCCAAAATGTAAAACAGAGTAATCACAAAAGCAATTCTTGAGGATCACAGACTCTTCTGCTCATCTTATTTTAATGAATCTTAAGCATGTCATAACTTGTTCCTGGTAACATATCCATGCTACTTTAACATGCTGTTTGGCAAAACTCCAAAGTTAACTCCTATGTTTTTAACTCTGTGTTGTCTTATGTTCACTTCCTCTCCCCCTCTAATAATTTCAAGGCCCTAATTAACCCTCAGTCTGCAGCCTGAAAGTCCTTCCTAACTCCCCCAAATTTATAAAATTTTATTTTTAAAATAGTGTGATACCCATTTAGAAATGTCACCTCCTTCCTACTCTACTTTTAGGCGATAAATATTAAAACCGGGTGCATTACATAGCACCATAGTTTGAGGATTGCAATAAGAAAGCAAGCAGCTGAATTTTCACTTCACTGATGTGAAGATAAAACAATCCCGAAATTGAACCTTCCAGCTTCAAAGATGATTTTACTGCCATTCTGCAGCATATGCAGCACTATTCTGAAATACCCTAATATAATAATTAACATACATTTCTGTATGAACAAAATCAAGTTCTTTTTCAGGGATTTTTTTTTTAGCCTTTGCCATTTGAGCTGAAGGAACACTAGGGATTTCAGATTATTTATTTGTAGTGCAGACTGTGTTAAAATGAAAATTTTAATCGAGGACTTTTATTATTTCTTTAATGAGATATAGTGGGATTGTTATTTGTATGCCAAAATGCAGAACTCACCCACCCAGTGTATGGTGCTACTGCTGCAAAGTCACAATCACGGAATCTTTACTAACTTTTGTTATGATTATAGAATAGCATAGAAGAATATACTGAAGTATAACAATTATTGCACTACACTGCTATGTACTGCATGTATTAAAACAACAACAATCAACAGAATAAAGATGCTCATGCCCAATCCCTTTATAACTTATATTAGGTAAGCTATGTTCAAATTTGGGAAAACTATACAAAATAACATTTAATTTATAAATCTTAAAGAAAAACATTTGCAAAACTTTAAAAAGAACATATAAAAGTAAATATATTTGTTTTCATTTCTCTCTACCACACAAATGCAGATCTGCATGATGATTAATAAAATCTCGTAAAAGCTGAAAGTGCATTAATACTTCAAAGTCACTTCCTTCAACACCTCACTGTTGATCTACTGTCTGAATATTTTAAAGAGCAAAATCTTATGTTTTGATCACTGCCCCACTCCCTTCGTATAAGGTTCTCCTCAAAAAACCTTTAGTACACTGAAAATAGCTACCTACCTACACACTGTACTTTTGCCCATTAATTTTTTGTCTCTGTTGAGGTAAGCAAATTTTGACCGATGGCTGCTTCCTGTAAATGGATTAATAAAACATTATTAGTAAAAATATATTGATACCATCCAGGCTTCTCACAATTCTTACTGTCCCATAGATGGGGGAAAAAAAAAAAAAAAATCATTTCAACACATTTTGTGCACTGAAAATAATACAAAAATAAACATTAAAAAGTTTGAGTAGTTTTAAAGCAAAAAGCAAATGGAATAAAAAGCAGTAACACCACCCAAACTAAAGCGAGAATTGTTAACTGTCAAAATTTCATTTTAAAAGCAAAACTAGTACTCTTTTAAGACACTTTGAAAAAAAAAGAAAAAAAATCAGTAGTATCTTTTTTCCAGAAAGAGTTCATATTGTGAACTAAAAGACTAGAGAACTAAAGTAAACAGAAAGGCACAGATGCCTTGATCCTGTAAAGACAAGTTATTCTAGAAATAATACAGAATTGGTATCATAAGAAAACCACATAGCACATCAGAAATTATTTTTAGTTGTATTTTAATCTCTGCTAAACCAAATAAAAACTGAATACAGGCTGATTCCTTACATTTTACACATTAAAGGGGAACTTTGCATCCTTACAAGAAATACAGAAATGCTTCCAAATCACCCTTGGGACAGCAGGGGCAGAAGCACAAATTCATGCCTCAACAGTTTCCAGATACTGGAAAAAACACAACCAGAAGCTAGAAGCACAGAATCTGTCTTTCAAAATCAGAAAGGAAGGAGGAAAATAAAAATAAATAAAAAAAAATCCAACAGAAATTTTGTTTCACTGAAGAAATAACGGGAAAGAAAAATAAAAGCCACTAAAAAACAACTGGCATAGCAGAAGCTCTGACCTTTTGAAATCTCCAAAATCAGTATGTTCTGGCTGTAACTGGTACAGAAAACGAACTACACTGGTGAAAAATACAGAGCAGTATTCTAGGACCCAAAGCTACTGGAGGAACCAGCTGTTGCATGCAATATTTAAGCTGAAATTTTTCTTTCCCCCCACCAAAAAACCAAAAAGCACATTACATTGTTAAGAGCGATACCCAGAAGACGAACAGCACAAGCAGTTCTGGGTACTGCAGCAACAGGATAAAACTCCACCAGCTGGTTTGCATCAGGCCTTCTCACAACACCTCCATAAGGTTGGTTCCTCACCTCAGAGGCGTGGCAAAATTTGGAAGTAGATTTTCTGAAGAAATCACATGCACTTATTCTGCTTTTTTCTTCCTTCAGCTTTAAGCAATTCAGCTGAGTTCTCCAGGCCCACAGCAGTTGGCCCTGCAGACCCTGAGCAATTCAAGTGTGGCCCCAGTGCCATGGCTGCACTGCACAATCAAAACCATAGTTTGCCAATGGTGGAGCAATGGGAGGAAGTAAAGCAGGAGAGACTGCTATCTCCGACATGGCTACACAATGCTGGTGCACACCCAGCCTCATCACATCCCACAAAGAAAATGTAGGACAGAAAGAAAACTACCATCCTCTTCCTACCTTCAAAAAGGTCACAAGAAAGTTTCAGATTTGCCCGATTCTGTGAAGAGACCGGGCCTCACATGTCAAGTGCCCATACCAGATAATGCAGAGACACTCTCCCTTCACTAGGACAGTAGCACTGCCCAGTGCGTGCAGGATTTGGCACCACTGGTGTAAGGTTGGGCCTGACAGCTGGTTCTTCACCTGACAAAGTGTAAATGGTAGCAAATACTGCTGAAAACTCACAGGTTTATCTTTGGAGGAAACAACTTTTATAAGAACATCATTTGCTACAAAACTACAAATTATATCACTGAAGTCTAATAGGCACACCATTTCTGCCTGACAAGGGACTGGGTCCTTAGAGAGCTCAAACACTGCAGGACACAAAACCCAAGGTCCCCTTCTAGGTAGGTTCTAAACTCCAAATGCATCACCCTACACTCAGTAATAATGCTTTCTTGTCTTAAAATGCTAAGACTGCAGTTCTAGCATTGTACACTTGACAATATTAAGTATTTCTTTTAACACTGTAATCATTCAGATGGTATTTCTTATTTCATTCATTAATTTCAGACTTGCTACACTACATGTGGATGGCTCTTCCCTCCATTCCTATAAACCTATCTGTATGTGAGTGTATGTATGATACTTGTCATACAAATATAATAAAATCTTAAAAGCAAATCAGAGACAAGAGGTTATATACTTTACCAGAATAGATATTACAAAGTTAATCACAGTATAAGCAACTTGTTTTAGGGTATAATCACTACATAAATACAATTTCAGCACAAAACTAGACCTTTTACTTCCCCTTCCAAGGGGGGAAAGGACTTGGGTTGCAAAGCCTCTGTAGGCAGTGCCACAAAAGCATCTGTGTTTGAGGTCCTCTCTCACCTCTTTACAGTATCAACTACACCAAAGCAGCTTTGTGGTTCAGTTCCAGCAGAAGAGGAAAAAAGATAAGTCATGACATTACACCACTATCATTATCAGGCCCATTCAAACAGCATGGATGAACACTCCAGCTTTACCATCCTGGGACAGGGATTAAGAAAGCAAGTAGTAGCAGCTCCAGTTCTTACCCTCTGCACTTTTGGTCTATCTTTGCTAGACCCATGTTCCTTTTTACTCCTTTTAACAGTTAACATACTTCCATAAGTACAGTACTCCATGTGAGGTCAAGGTATTTTTGAACACAGCAACATTACTACAATTTGGACACATGATCTCCTATGACTACATCCTGGAATAGGGACTGTTTCCCTCTCTCTCAGCAACATACTGCCAATCTGAATAGCTTATTACTCATATCAAGCACTACATCCTTCTCTGCTAATTTTCTGTTACTCATATATTTGTATCATTTGTCACTTCTGTATTTACCGTTTTATGAAAAATAGAAATTTACTTCCTATTCTGTCATACAGTAATCCAGGAAAATATTAACAAGTGCTAAGGTCAAGAAAATGGATATGAAACCTACAGTTTCATAATGAAGTACTCATACTAGTTTTCCAGACTGGCAGTAGCTTCAGTCTAGGACACACCTCCTTACCTTAGTTAGATAGACTGCACCAGCATGTGCTAAAAGCCCTTTTTAAAAGACAGTTATCTACTGGATTCTGCTTTACTCAGATCATCTGCTCCACCACAGGAAGGTCCTGAAGTGCTTTAGCCATTTGGTTTTGCCCTACAGCTCCTGCAGACTGAGATTCAGGAGTAATACCAATATCAAACCTCAATCTACACATTTAGGTTTTCCAAAATCTCAACCAAGTTACTGACCCTCTGTAAATGCCTAGCAGTGTAACAACATCACCACCACTCACAAAAATGACACACTTTAGGAGCTATCCTATTTTAAAAGGAAGTTAGACACAGAATAAAGGTCACAGAAAAATAAGTAACAATTGGTTTGGGTTTTTTTTGTTTGCTTTTTGTTTGGTTCGTTTGTTTGGTTTTGTTTTCGTGGGTTTCTGTTTGTTTGCTTTTTGTATTTCGGTTTGTTGGGGTTTTTTTGTGGTTTTTGTTTGGTTGGTTTGTTAAGAAAAGGGTATTAATGACAAGTGTATCAGAAAATTCAAACATTTTCTCAACCATCAGCTTTCCTTCCGTCTCCCCTCCCTCCCCTCTTCTTGTTTTTACCCCATCCTTTCATTTTCAGAAATACTATGTAGTATTCATAACGACCCAGTCTCACTTCAAATTTTAGACAACAGAACAACCACAAAATAAAAACCTATGTTAAGGACCAGGAAAATTGAAAATGATACTTCAAGCATTGCAAGCACTAACATGGATTAACACAAATCTAAAACAAAGACACATCTGATGTTAAAACCTTAGGTCACGTACAGTAAGGACAATAGGGAGCATGTCACTACTGGAAAGACTTCATTATTTAATTTACAAATCCAGTAAAAATGTCAGGGGTGTTTATACTAAAACACATTAAAATATGCGTGTCATTTTGCATAACATTTCCTCTATCCTAAGCTCAGATAATATAGTCTACTTCTATTTGTGATACATTAATTTAGTATTTGCATTCTGAATACTGAAGAAGGATGCCCATTTTTCCCTGTAGAAGAATTACTTTGAAATACATTTTCTCTGTAGTCTCATACTCATTAGTCTTACACTCATTAGTCTTGATTGATAGACAATTTCATTATTTTCAACTTTGATTTCCTGTTGTAGCTGAAAACTCATTCCAGCACCTTCCTTTGAATGCAAATATTCTTATACTGCTTTAACTTTACATACTTGCAAAATCTTTAGCTGAGCAGTGACCCTAATACCAACCACTTCAAGTCATTTTCAGGAACAAACTGTTGAGAAAATTTTTTTATTCTTTTAACAGAGAAACAGTTCCCTCCTCCTGTCTTTACTAATACATAAATAAAAAGGTTTCTCTAGGTAATGAGGCCCTTTTGCATGCTCCACCAAGCCAAGCAAATTTGCAGCACAAGGTCTTTGTCATTAATGGAAGAGATCAGGAACTGACAGCTGCATGAAGAATCCTGCTTTCAAAAGCAACATTGAGGCTCACTTTAGAGTCAGTGAAGAGAAGTATCAGGAAAAGAATCACTTCTAGAGTGAACTCTATCCACTGACTATAAAAGGAGCTTAAAGAGGTAGCAAACCAGTTATCAAACTTGTTAGCAATTAAATGCAAGCAAGGCAGACCTACCCACAGCATCTAGCTGAGCATATTTTACATTTCCTCTGATCCTACTGAGGAACAAACCAAATAATCCTAAAGCTGTCCCGCCAGAATTCTAATGGCTCACACTAAAGACACTATCACAGTTATATCTGTCACACAGAAATGCAACCACCATGTAAAATGAATGACTAATTAACCATGCAGAATAATCTAAACCAAAGATTACCACTTACTGTATTTATGTGCAGTTCATTTACTCAGGCTCTCTCATGCTCTGTTTCAACAGTATCTTACATTCATCTAAGATGGCTCTAAGTTGCCATTAAGATCTCAGGATGAAGCACTTAAAGACTGAAGTAGAAGAGACACCAGATCTTAACTTAAAGCAATCAAAAATTATTTACAAACTGCTCAAATATACAGAAGCACAAAACAAATACACAAATGATAGTTAACAAAAACCAAACATTAAACACAAAGGACCCATAATATTGAATTGCCTTTCAGCATAGACACTACCACTATTAGTTTAAGAGACAGGTATGAAAGCAGAACCACCACTACTTTGTGGACAACTTCACCTACATAATCCATGTCACACTTGATAAATACACACACAGAAATACTGAATAAGGTTTCTAAAACTTCTTATTGTGCAGGTGAAGTGTAGTATTGAAACAAGAAATACTCGATTCTTGTTCTAGTAGCAGTTTCCCCTTTAACAACTTCAGGAATTAGAAGCCAAAGGATGACCTTTCTTTCCATGTATGTCTAGAATACAACAATAGTTTCCATTCAGAAGAGTCAGATGGTGACTTTGTAAAAAGAAAAACAACACATCAAATTTTTAATTAGTAGGTTTAACATATTGATGGCAAGGTAATTCTAAAGTATTCACATTTTCTGCATACTTTTCTGTCCAGTTTACTTGACAAAAAGAATGCCACAAACTTCACTACTTGACATTTTACACCCGTATTCTTGTTCATTCTCATCGAACAGATGACTAAACAATCCTACCAGAACAAAGATTTTCCTTACACCAAAGTTAGGTGGCAGGGGTGTAACAATCCATACATAAATATACATATATATAAGTATATGTGTACATGGATAACTCAAAAAGGTCTTCCTGCAGGCTACAGGTTCCAAAAACTTTCTGAAATAGTAGCACAGTATTTTATCTATTATTTTGATAAATATATGACTTATAATGCAGGTTTCCTCCTTTTATCCCACCCACTCCAAGAAGTTCACAAAAGAGTAATGGAAGGGTACTCAAAGTCGTAACACCTAAGCAGATACTTGGTTTCTGACTAACAATATTTATATTCAATAACATTTTTCAACTTGCTCCTTGCAGATTTCTTCATTAGCCTGTAAGATTTGACAACTCCTTTTCATATTTCACTTTTAATTCCACCTCATATTGCACCTCTGACAACATAGCTTTAAAATCCACATCTCTTATCTGTGCACAAACTGCTGTCTTCCTCAGTATCTGGGATGGATATATACACTGAGGACTTCATTTGAAGAGTGATTTTCCCATGGGAAGTCTATTTACGTTTAATACAGATGACTAAAAATGATGAAACATTCATTTAGTTAGATTTCAGATTCTAAACAGATAAAAAACGCAAGTAAATGGCACCACAAAAATGCACAAAATTACAGCATTTCAAGCACACTGACTCACATTGCACAGATGTAACACAGGCTCCCATTGATGACCTGTGGTAAGAATGAACACCAGTAGTCTCTTTAGACAACATGCTAGCAAAAAAACCCAAACTATCTTAACACGGCATACAGGGAAGAGTGTGAAATATATCTAAACTGCCATTACTACCTCATACTGAGCTATTTCCAGTACTGAATTAACCCAAAGTGAGAATAAACATGTAGATAAAAGGAACTTCAAATGCTGTATGATCAAAGAGGAATTATATTAAAAAAAAAAAGAAGAAAAAAAAAGGACAACTCTCTAGTTTGGTGCACTACACATAATTGTCTAATATGTCAATTAAATGACACTATTTCCTGTTGATGCAGCATTACACCGAGGAGATAAATAAAACTTCAAGTCAACAATACAGTTTCTTGAGTCTCTTAATTAAAAGACCCTATTATTATTATGAACAGCGATATGACCATACCCTACTGCCATAAAGAAGCCAAATTAACCAGATCATTTACTGTTTGTAGATTTGTATTACTAAAAAAAAATATAATTCCTCTGCGATGCTCACTTCTGTGTTTTCATTCCTGTATCTTGAAATTAAGAGAGAAACCAATTTCTTTACTGACTGACCAAGAGAATAGCCAGTAGTGAAGCCCTTAGGAAGAGAGCAGGGAGAAGACAAATGCTTAAGTCTAAAATGATTCAACTTTTCGCCTCCTTTTTCATATTAGAAAAAACAGTCTGTAAAATCCTTTTCCTCTGCAGTGCAATAAAATTTTCTCCAGTATACAGCTGAAGTCCACACCATGCCTCCAGAAAGGGAAAGGTAGTAGTGAACTGTATGGCATGATTGATAGGCCTCGTGGCTAGTGCATCAAGAACAGAGAAAAAAATAAAAATAAAAAAATCTTATTTAGAGAATGGAACTGTAAGCAGCACGCACAAAGCGGGTGATACCAACCTGCTGGGGCATCTAATGATAACAACAGAGGGAATATAGATAAGCTATAGGTACTGGAGGTAATGCTTGTGAAGCCTTCAAGCTATTGAAGTATTTTTCTGCAAGTCTGAACAGCAATTAAGGAAAAGCTGAAACTGAGGTCTTCAAGTAGTATAAAAACTACCTTGCTTGGGAAAGAAAAAAAAAAAAAGCAAAATAAGAGTCGCAATGAATGCCACTGTGAGCTAGAAACTGACAAAATGAAAGATCATCTCTTTTCAGGCCAAACAGCACAGGTTTATCAAAAGACAGATCCTCTACGACAGATATACCTGTGTTTTGCCAAACTGCTTGTATCACTGCATATCAGAGGCTTTCCTAGAACATCTATCCCTAAACTGTGACTATTAAAACTTCTCTGATTATGTCAAGACAGACAGACATAAAGGCAATACCAAAAATATCATCCTAGAAGCTGCAGCTTCTGACCTTACTTTCCAACAGCCAAGGAAGCAGAAGTCTGCAGCAAAGTACAGCTGTACTTTAGTCACAGCAGCAGGTAAGAACAGCCTAACTCTTGCCAGCTACTGCAGAACATCCATGAGATTGTGAGATGCTTCCCTTCCCCTCCTTTTTCTTGATGCACATGATATTGCAGTGTCTGCAGTTAAAGCCACTGTCCCACTAGCACCTGGGAGCGGTGCTCTCTCTGAAGGACAGACAGTAGTGGACCCGTATTGTAAAGAGAAGTTATTTTACTCACAGATGTGCAGATGACAGAAATTCCCTCACGTACTGCACAAATTCACATCCTGGAGCGCATGGCCCAGACAAGTTAACAGGTATCCATCTCATCTGCTGTTTAAGAGGTCAACAGAAGCTTTTGCACCTAGCCAACATCTTTTGGCCCTACACCACACACAGCTTGAGCAGACCATCAAGCCACTACCATGCATACCAATAATAAGTAGATTTAAAGGATGGAAAACACAAGTGAAAAACTGCACAGACCAGGGAAAAACAAAAATAAAGTGTTGTCAGCAAACAGAAGCCATCAAGAATACTCCAGATAAACACCAACTGCAAAGGAGAAGAGGTTTCTGGTTCAACTAGCTGCGGGCATACAAGGATCTCTGTGCAAAAACACATGGCTCATACCTCAAAAGCAAAACAATCCTCACATTTGTAATAAACCTGCAAAAGTCATTTTTTTAATTTGGTACAATTAAAGTAGTATCAATTCATTGAGATGTTTGAGCAGAGACATTAACAAGTTCACTAAATACTTCTCAAACTGTTGGATGCAAGATCTGAGCAAGTGTCACAGCACAAGCAGCACTTGGCAGTGCCTGCAGAAACAGAACTGAGATAGTCCCAACAGTGACAACTCTGCTTCTGCACACTGGGAGTTCAGCACCAGCTGACACCACTCATCTGCGCACACCTACACTACTCGTGCTTTCTTAAGCTGGTCAGTATACATCATTGCACTAAATCAAATTTTACAGTGAAACTGAATTTCATTTCTTTTCATATAATGGATTATTTCTCCAACTTTTCCTCTCCTTAATTCTTCAAGCATACTATGTTTATGCAGAGCTACAAACATACACTTGTGCTAGTCTAACACAGTCAAGCACTGATGCAGAGCTTTTTGTTTAACTGACACAAAAATCATAGCCCAGACACAGATGTAGCTCTCCTCTTCGATCTTCGCATTTAAGCCAACATCAAAGTACAATATCAAATGAATGTTTCAAGCATTCATCCACTGCCATTTAAGTGGATATTAGATAATCTAAAATGCCCTTACTTTAAGGTTGTCAGTACAGTAATTTTTACAGTAACAGAACAATACCAGAGCAAAATAGAAGTGCAATTCATGATAAACAGTTACATATCTTCTAAGTAGGACTTACTATTACATGGATATGGAGACATGCCTTCACCCTTAACATCTACATACTCCTTAGAAAAACAAGAATACAGGAAATATGTCCTGTGGACTTCACTGAAGCCATGAAATAGTGGTTCGTGTACTTGTCAGCTTTGGTTTGAGAGCACTTTACAGATCACTGGTTTCAGTCTTACTGGCACTTCCTGGTTCATCCATCAGTGCTGTGTGCTGCTCATGCACTCCCATGCACCCAGACCAACTGCACTGCTCAACAGCAACAAACAGCAGAAGCGACCCACTCCCTGAAGAGCCAGCAAACAGCAGAGGGGGCAGGAGAACAGAGTACCAAGATACTTTTGCTGACATGCAAGAGTTTCTGCAGCAAAATGTAAATCAGCCCCTGAGATGCAAGAGGGAAAAAAGCATTTGAGTAAGTAAAAGGCCTTAAAATAAAGTATTTGAAATGTGTTATCAGAAAGTATCAGCTTAAACCAATCAGCAGCACACTTCAATCTCTCTTCTCATACAACCTACTCCTCAAGTGAAAACACTATACACACAATTAGCCTTACTGAAGTCAAATCAGAAGCTGATGTCTTAAATCAAACTGTTTAGTGTGGGATCAGGGCCAGCTTCTCCAGGAATGCAGGTGCTTTTACACACAAGGAATCCTACCAACAGGCCGCAGTGTATTCTAATTTAAGACCTGAAAAATGGGTTTGCCCCTCCCATTTTTTCCTTTAACGGGGGCAAGAGGGTGGCAGAGTAACCTTTTTCACTCTCATTTTAGACAGCTAGGAAGAAAAATTCAAGGAGAAAAATATAAGAAAAGCACCACAATCTACAACTGCCTGGTAATAACATATCTTTCATACAGGTATTTCAAGAAAAGCTGGTTTTCACATGAAATATCATAGCATGTTCTTTCATAACTAAGCATTTACCTGCAAACTGTATTTGGTGAGGTACACTAAAAATCTGTGCTTTACTGGTTATGTTTCAACACTGGGCAACAGGTAACTTAAAACATTTCAGTCTTTGAAGAGTAATTATAAATTAAGGCATAATTACAAAAATCAAACTGCATTTAGCATAGGAAAGTATGACTACAGTTACTCCTTCTAAGGCTCATCCAGATTTTACTTTCCCTTTATAGGAAGGAGCAAGGTAGCACTGTCAATTCACCATCTGTACATCTGTCCCAGTTGATACGTGTCCAGTTTATTTTGCCTTTTATCAGAAAGCTCCTCTTTATTCCCAAATGGTAAATTCAAAGTACCTAGGAACAACATGAAGCTTACTCATCTCCCCTCTCAAACATGCTCAGCTCTCAAGTCAGAAAACTATCCAGCCTTTTGCTCTTCAAATTGCAAGACCTAAATAACACACTTTTCTTCTGTTGTGTTACAGATGACAATGCAAGAAATTGCTAGGTCAAACTATTGCTTCTGTACCATCTATACAACTTCACACTCTTAATTTTTTTGATGACCAAAACAGCAATTGCACTTATCAGTTCCCTAAGGCTCTAGTAATAGTTAGATGACCACTAAAGAAAAAAATCCCCACTACATCTAAAAGCACAAGGATCTTGTAATTAAAAATGTGTCATTACATAGGCACCCTTATAAATAGAGCTGTACACAGCACTGCTTTATTTTACAATATATTAAGCACCATAAGAGAAGGTACATTAGAACAGTTAACACTTTACATCAAATTTCAATATTTCAAATATTACTATGTATGCTAAACCCTCTCCTACAGTATTTTAAATTAATTAACCTTCTAGGAATGAGCACCCAGAGATGATCTTGACTGACTATATGTAATTAAGATTAAAAGTTATGTATGCATAATAAAACATTCAAAAAGTGCTCCGAAGTTAATGCTAGAGATAATTATATTTACATAGATTTAAATGTAAAAATATATAATCTTTTTAGTAAGTTTTCCCAATAGTATCATCTCCAGGCTGTCTCATTCAGATCTTACTTGCTACATACTTGCTGGCCTTTTGTCCCTCAAAAATAGTTCCTATAAGAATACTACCATGTTATTATATTTGAAAACCTTCTGTGATAAATCAATTACAAAATAATGCTGGTATAAACTTTGCTCTTATACATGTCTAGACTTTGGAATATATCGTGAGTTACAGTATCAATATGCAAAACAATTATTTGGAAAGTTCTATACATTACCACAATGAATTATTTAAAAAAAAAAAAGCTTAACAGAACAGTTAGCTTACATAAAAAGATGACTGAACATTAGGTGTCTCACAGTTTGCTTTGAGTTGAATGGGACATGTCCTATATCCCGTTTTTGTTTGTCTCCGACGAGCATAAAGAGCAATTGAGACAAGGAAAAACTCCAAAAGTCTCAGTAATACTTAAACACCAAAAACAAAGGTAGGGAAAATGGTGTTGACAGTGTTATCAAAGACTGACAATGACAGTTAAGATGAAATAAATATTTGATAATACACATAGCAAAGTAGAATGAGTTTCTAAAGCTAAAATTTTGCATTGAACATTTATTAGTACTGGACAGACCTTAACAAACTGCAAGTAGTAACACAAATAAAAGTTATGGGCAATTAGCACATTTTGCTACATAGAAGAGCAAATCCCAGGTTTATACTTTCACTGAAAGGTACAGGTTCCCTCCTTCATTCCTTCCCTACAGAGAGAATGCAAAGAATGCAGCTTCTGTTTCTCTATCTAAAGCTTGGAAGCAAGACAAACAGAATTTGCTATAAAAACTGTTATTCCTAGAGAAATAAATTCTATAAGCCTATTATAGTATGTACTCTGTGAGGAGCAGCCAAGAGCCAGACTTAAGACTTGCCACTAGAAAGGTGGATGGTCTGGCTCCTGGAAAAAAAAATGCACTTAAAGAAGCCAAGAGAAGTAATTTGACTGATGGGAAAGTATCAGAAAGCTACCTTCGGATAAGACAGGCATATAAACAGAACAAAAACATCAAAATGAGACAACGTCAAGACAACAGATTTGAAGTTTCTCCGCCATGGAGTTTATTTTACCATAACTCACTTTGCAGATTTGTCCCAACAGACTTTTTTTTTTCCTATTTTGGGTTAGAAGCTTTTCAATGACTTTCGCAAAAGGTAATACTGACATGGAAAACAACAGGACCTTTCTACCCACTTGCTTACTGGCATGATACACACGGTTTAGTAGGCATTAAAGCAGAACAAAAATGCTTAAATTATTCTGGAAGTGCTGTGCAAAAGATGTACACTTGCTATAGTTACAAAAAAGGGATCTTGGGCTTCACCTCAACTCAGGCAACTTCAAGTGGATATTCCGTGAAGTATCACATTAGTCACATGACAAACAGACACAAAACATCTTACTTCAACGACATGTTTAAATAAGTTGGAGAGCCAAGATCTTACTCCATCTATGAAATATTCCAACTGTCACCTTCAAAAATCTAATTTTGTGAGAAGAACAAAGAACAACAGCTTCCTAGATGACGTTTAAGCCGGAGAAAAGCCCAAACTACCTGCAATATCTCTTTAGAAACTTGCTCCTGTCTTTCCCTGATGTAGCAGTTCTCTGTAATTCAGCTGCCTTGCTGGAAATCGGAGATAATTGTTAAAGCCTAAAGCAGTGCTTGCAAGCTTGTCTAGCAATGAACAGTGAAAATGACTTTCCAGATTTATCAGAGCAGGCTCTGCCAACCAACTTTTCCAGGGATTCTCACAGCAACTTTGTAGCCAGTTTACTAACTGGCAGTGTCTCCTAAATTTATAGGCTCATTTCCTTGTCATACATGTACCTGTGCTGGCAGGCCGTTTTGTTTGCCAGGAAGCTTTTACAAATGAAGGAAAAAAAAACCCAAAACAGAAAGAGCAAAGCATTTTGTGGCAGCGTCTGCTTAGACATGGTTATATCGAAATCATTGCTTTGCAGCTGACATTTCACTTGGAAGGCTGACACCACAGAAGTAAAACAGAAGAGGTATTAGATTGCTCTTCCCTATTCTTTTCATAGGGGAAACCAGCACCTTGCATAAACAGTTTTTGCCTCTTGCTTAAAAGAAACAAAAACATGACATTGTCCTGAGCAGCCTGCACTGTCCAAGACCTTCATTGCTTTTTAAATTCCTGCACTTTTTCTAAAATCTCTTAATCTTCATCATGATTTTCACTTCCTATATGAAACACCTTTTGCAGGCTATGAATGGTAGGATCAGCATTTTCAGGAAAGGCAGAGAAGTAAAATTAACTCTAAGAGAGAAGAGCTTATTCCTCTATGCCCCTGGAATGGTGAGCTGCAAGGCCAGATGTAAGGAATCAGAGAAATATACATGAAAAACAGTTTAATGAATTTCACTATATAAACCCTTTAACAGTATTTCCAGAGATACTCTCCTACAGTCTGGTATGGGTTTTGTTCATCAAATACTAGTACCTTTCAGGACACTGATCTCCAAGACAGGAGATCCAGAATCAGCTGTCCAACTCCTGACTTGGCCACAGCATAGGAATCCCTGGATCTAGACATTTCCTTTCCATAACAACCCTATGGGAAGGTCCTTTGAGCTGAGAAAAGCTAGACTTAATGCCTAAAGGGTTAACAGAGATGTTCCCTTGGAAGTCCATCAGGTATTTTTAATCATCCAAATAATTCAAAGTGCTTGCTTAACAAATGTGTGCTTTGAAATAAACAGAAGATGGTACTGTCAGTCTCCTATCCAGACATAGGCTTAAGATATCTTTAAGTGGGTAACATGCTTTTTAATTTCACATCTCCTGTGTTCACCATTCTGATCCTGAGGTCAGGATTAGAGTCCTCTGCAACAGCTCGTGATATCACAGGCATTTCTCTGCACTGAATATTAAGACTGCAGTGGTTTGATTTGCTCCTTCTCAGATTAACACTTGAACTATTAGCTTGATATAATGAAAATTACACTGTGGTTTTCAGATATTTTGAGGCACCTTCCAAATATGCAATCCTAAACTTTTTTCATCAGAAGATTCTATAAGGAGAAGTTTAGCTGACAACTGTTTACTAAATTTTTCAAGAATACAAAATGTAGCAAAACCACAATCTCAGGTCATATCCCTGTATGTTCAATCTGTATGTTAAATAAATAAATGATCGCCTAATTTTGTAATATATATTTGACAGCATATTAATTTGAAGATTGTAACTCATGTTTACAAATCAAGAGTAAATATATTAAATTCATTACAGAATTAAAGAAATAAAAACTCCAGAAATCACAAGACTTCTCTGTAAAAGGTCAAAGAAAAAAGAAATATCTTCACTATTAAATCTACCATCTGCAATATTGAGAAACTATAGGTTTTAATATTGAAATTAAATCCAGTGAGGTTGATGCACAACACAAAAGAAACTCCACTTTTAAAGAGAAATGGCCCTTCAAGAATCTTCAAAACCACATGAAATGTAAGTTAAGTTTTAACTGAAGTATGAAAGATCATCATCTTTTCTAACTGGCATAGTTACTATTTAATGTCATTTAGTATGGCCCTAGTGTAAAAAAAATTCTTTAAGTAGTAGTTTTCAATTAAGTACAATTAACCTGCTTATACTCTTCTTTCAGAGTAAAAGCCTTCCAAATTTATGACCAAACATCCAGAGATAAAAGCCTAAATGAAATGAATTGTTAAAGTAGTTTACTCCTTTGAAGTGCATCATGATTAACACATGTCAGTTACATTGTGTATATACTTTTGCTGCCCTAACAGGGGCTCAATTAACCATTTCCATATCTACTTCTTTTCAGAAAATTAGATTTTTACCATTTCATTTCTTACTGGTCCAGAACCCTTTAAAAAAAATCTTCATAGTAAATGTTTATAGTAAGCCCAGCAGTATCAAGCACCATTCAACAGTTATAAAGTCTAGTAGCAGATTTAAAGAGCACTAACACTATTAAACTATTAACACTATTAAAACAAGGTGATTCTTGAGTATATTACATAGTTGGAATAGGCATGCAGAACTTTGTTAGGACAGAAATTGATAATATATACCTCATATTTTAAGGAGGCTTTTATAAGCAAGGTCAGTACACTTTGGGCTAACTTCATACTGTTAGCATGGCGGCCTAGTACGGGCTCTCTCACAACTAGGCTAAAGAGATGCGCAAAACTAGAGGACAGCCATTTACCAAGCAAAACCTACACTGCTTGCAAGCTTTTTATTCTGCATATTCTACACCTAATCTAATTTATACTGTTCCAGTTCTCTACAAATAAGCAAAAAAACTACCTTAAACATACATTAGTCAAAGCTAGCAATAATTTTTATTTGCATCTGAAAGGGGACGCACACATTAAGAGTCTGCAAAATTAACAAAACTCTGCACTAACATTACACAGCATTATAAAATTATACATTAAAAAAATAGAAATCACACTTTTCAGTCGAAAGAACCTAAAAGAATTTTATAAGCTACAGACTCCAGTCTTCACAGACAAAGAAGGTTTAAGAGGAAGAATCCCAGAGGCACTGTGCCTAAGGAGCAGGCACAAGAAACCAATGAAGAGCCAGTTAAACAAACCATAATTCAATACAGGCCCTTCACCAAAAAGCATGAGCACCACAACACAGGCCTGACTGCGGGGGCGGGGAGGGGGGACACAGGACAGACGTTGAGGAGAAGAAAGTAGAAGTCCAGAACTGATCCCTTACAGAAGAATATGATAACCACATTCTTAATTGTGACCTCGATAAGCACTACTCAGAGGCACACAGAAGCAGTCTTCAAAAAGTGTATAATCCCACAGGGATGACTATACATTGTTGCATGCTGATTATTCAAATATTTCACAATTGTTATTATACTGTAATTGCCATAGTGATAAAAAACTTACTGAGGTTCTTATGCTTTAACACACGTCTAGCATCTCTACTGCCTATTTATACAGGAAGATTTTTACCAAAATCAAGATCCAGGCAGAAAATAAGACCTGCATAATAACAAAAAAAAAACCACTATCTGGAAATTGAAGCATAAAGGGGGAAGTTTTACTCCAGCAACTCACAGTATCACAGTTACACATCAGAAGTCCATCCTAGTGAAAATTACTTTTTGTTCTTGATCTGCAGCATATATGCATAATATACAGATTTGCTACATACCTACTGATCAAGAAAAAGTCTGAAAAGGAGAAAGAGTACAGCACTGCTTACTCTGTCAGATCTCTTATTAAATCACATACTCTGTTCAGTTACACTTATTTCTGAACGCAAATCTCATTTCTGGTATAGGCACATGTTTTCAAGGATTCATAAAAAAAGTTCTTCTCTGGAATTCCAGAGGCCCAGGTGCCTGCCTACCTTTAAGCCAGGCTGGCCAGAAGAGAGAAATTTCACCTCAAGCATTAAGTGGAAGAAGATATGCATCTTAAACTGGATCTTAAACTGACACCTACAGTTTTATAACTGACTCTTGGTATTAACTGCCTCACTAGTAAAATACAAAAAAAAAAAAAATCAAGAAAATGAGTCACATATTACCTGAATAAACATCTTTACTGTTTTCACAATACTTTTAACCTAGATGAACACACCAACTAAAACTGAAATTTTCACCTCATCTGAGAGCATTTTAACAACAAACCTCTTTTTACAACTTTCTCTTAATTGCTGCACCTTTTTCCTCATTACATAATCCTCTTATATCCTTACAGCTAAAGAATCTTAAATTTACAATACAAACTGGGATTGTTTTTTTAATGTAGCAATGGCATTCATTCCCTAACTATGAAATTACAGCTAAATCCTGCTTTCCAATCCAGTATCATAACTGTCAGTAAACTTCCTATGGATATAACTTCTCTCCTCAAGTGAAGCTTCCTTTCAGAAAACAAACAAAAAATTTTTAAACAATTAATAAATCAACTTTTTCACAGTGTTTAACTCCAATGCCATTTTCAGAATAAATCTTGGACAGATAATTCACTCTGAAAACTGTATCATATTTTAAAGTTAGGAATTTTGAAAACAATCTTCTAATCTGAGGTTTATCCAACACTTCTAGACTAATGATTTTCCAGAAGTTTTCTGTAGCCCTTCTTACACTCCATATTCAGAAAACTGCACATGAAATACACTTTAATCTGGGCCTTGTTTAAAATTGCCTTCAAATGCACTACTTTGGAAGAAAAAGCTATGCTAATACAGATTGAGTTTTACTTTTAAGAGTAACTTCTATTGTTACAGACAGCACAGGCAGCAACACCATGTTGGATAAATTTAGTCATTGTTTTTAAGACCCCATATTAATTCACTTGGCCAAATTACAGAATGCAAAAGCCTTTTATGCCCAAATACCTCCCTTAACCACCTTCTAGGCTGAAATAATCAGATTTTTTAAAGTAGCTAAGATAGTTCAATCATTTCTGAATGTTTTTAAACAGGAAAATATCCCCCCCTCCAACTGAAAACATTTTAAAATCTAGTCTATTTGGATGCTTTAGCACTTGAATACCATGAAACACTGACAAGTGGGACATGTTCTTGTCTCAGGAAGTCACTGCACACCATCACAAGGAAGACCTGCTCAAGTTCGCTTTAGCTGCAAGACTCTGCAACACCACCACACTCACATTACACCGGGACCCTACAGAATTTCACAACTTCTCCCAGCTGATCTCCAATAGGTTTCACATTCTTGCACGAGACCTCTGTGCCATAGTAGGGATGCAAGCTTAGCCACAGGAAGCTAAGGACATTTCATTCTAGCACAGACAAATACATTATAGCTAGGACACTGGGGAGGAGCAAGCCAGAAAAGGAATTAAGAGTTCAGAACAGGAACAAAAAAACTGCAGAGAGAAAGATAGATGTTTAAGATGCTGATGGGAAAGAGGAGAGTCTCAAAGATCCAGCCACTACAGCATGAAGTCCTTCAAACCCTGGACCCACCATTTCTGCATTTTCTCATTTGTTTTGTGTACAGACAACGGATGAAAGATGACTGAAAATATACCTCTATCCTCTAATTAATGATGCAGAGACTATAGAAAGAAAAAGTGTCTAGCTAAGATGTTGGTTTCACATATGCCTGTCTCTTAAGGTTTTTGTTTGTTTGTTTTTTGGTTGGTTGGGGTTTTTTTAATGATGCTGAGGGAGCCACACAAAGATTTTCCCAAGCCTTCTGCTTGAAATATTTCAAGAGTCTATGCAGAACATTAACCATTCACAGATCCAAATTAAATGAAAGGCATTTCTGTTGTGAAACATTAGGTCAATGCCTCAGTTACTCTATTTGTATCATATGGCTGTCACCTCAGTAAGGCAATATAAAGATAAAACTTTTTCAAAAACCTATTATAAAGCTCTTCTATGACACTGTAATTAGAAACCAGGGAGAAAACATTAACCCAGAATTTACTTACAATTTTGGATAGCGTGATCTGAACAATGGGATTAAAATAGAAAAACCTCAGTGAGCAAATGCATCCTGTCTAACAAATGAGGCCAGAGTCCTCTGGGAAAAACACCATTTGATCAAAAAACTATGTAACAGTGATATGCAGATGGAATCTGACTTAAGATAGGAAAGAAAACCTTTATTCCAGCATTTCTTAAATTCAGATTGCCTTGAGTTTGCAATTTTAAGACTCACTGAAGCAGGCTTTTATGTACTGACTGAGGGAGGGGTTGGTTTGCCACAAAACTTCAAATGCTCATATAAACAGTGACCTACATCATTTGCAGTTTATGAACTGAAAACAAGACAAGTTTATGACATGGCAATACAAAGACTAAGCACCAGGAAGAACAATGATGTAATCCAAAACTTTGCTTTTCAATCTTAGATTGCTGGGGAAGCACAGAAACTGAGTAAAAGGATAAATGAAAAAGAGTAAAAGTACAGGGACCAAAAAAACCAAACCCAAACAACACCCCCACACACACTAAAAAACATCCCAAACTGCAATGATACATAAGGTAGAAAATGGAGGCCTTCTGGGAGGACAGGAGACAGAAAAGGCAAGCTGAAGTGTTCTGCACTGCACTAAAACCCTGTCTTCAGACAAAAATTAAGTTCACAGCATCACATGCCTGTATCAACACTGGGAAGGTCTTCCATCACTTGATGGAACATAGCTGTTCCTCTTTAGATTTATAGAATTCTATAAAATTATATAGAATTATATATAGAATTGATATAAATTTAAGGCTTCTCATGCTAAATAAAAAAAGCCCAAAGCTTTTAATAGTTAAAAGTTCAAAGCACATTTGATAGTACAAAAAATGTAAAGGAAGTAATATTACTTGAATTTGTAAGCAATACGACCACCTCAGCAGTGTTGCACAGATTTTTACCCCTATCACTTCATACATCAACCCCAAATTTAAGTTAACTCCTGATGTGTAATTACAAGGTATCACCAAGAATCTCGTTCTTACTCAATGGACACATACCCAACAGTAACCTAGCCATTTGTATTTCTGATTTTTTTTTCCAATTTTATTTTGCCAGTTTCACAGTGCCCACAGAGGTCAGACTGCTGACAGGTGCAGGACCTGGTGTGTTCTCCAGTGAATGACAAGACCTTGCTGTGGAACACAAGTTGAACCCCCTCTATCAGCAGCTGTCCATCTTATTCCAAGATAGCACCCTTACCCTGACACTGCTGGACTGTCCCCTCAGAGACAAATACTGAGTGGCTCTACAGAAGAGAGAAGAAAAACAGGATAATGTGGGCAGAACTGTGGTGGTTGCATTCAGAGACAAGAAAAACATCACCAAAGGGAATTTTCTTTTGTTCACCAAAGCAAAACTTGGTATATACTCCAGGTTTGACGTTTCAAAGCATGAGGACAACTGATTAGGCAAGACCGTTTTCACTTTTCTCCCCCTCCTGTTTCAATATTAGAATTCAACACTGACAACTGTATTATTTTAAATGCTCTTCATGCATAATTTTAGAAGCTTACCTTCTAAGCAAAATCTGACATTGTCTTGCAGTTTTGTATGCTTTATCCCTTCCAGTAAAAACAGCAACAGATATTTTCAACTGTCACTACAATTATTAGTGATTAAGTTTTCAGAGAAAACATATTAACAACCAAAATATCCATACCTCAAAAGATCAAACCATAACCAGTTTTATAGAGTGGTGCGGCAAGAGCAATACTAGAGGGTTGTGAGCTCATTCTGAACCTGCATTAGTCAATGAAAAAAGACTATCCATTCATTCTCCAAGATGCCAGTTGAAAAAAGGCAGACATTGAGTAAACCTGACATACAATTTCAAAGTTTTACTTAGAGCAAAGAAGAGTTACACCATCTTCCACAAAAATCTGAAACTTTCCATAAATAGCAAGTTGCATGAAGAGTACAGGATAAACACACTAACTTTACAAAATTAAATTCTATTAAAAGGACAATTAAGCACTTTAAGTAAGAAGCATGCACTGACTCTGCACAAAAATAAGTAGGAAATTCTCTTTACAGAGCTCCTCTCTCCTAACAATTCTCCATGAACCTAGCAATACCAACAGTTTCCTAACACAGCCCTACTCAAACCAGGCCAACAAGACTCAGTGATAAAATACCAACAACTGCCAGGGCCTCCCCAACATTAGCAGTCTTCTTACCGGTAGGCAGATGGATGACAGACAGCTGTGTTGAAGAAACTCCAGGATACGCTCCTTTAAAAAAAGAAGACTAGGCACATAAATGCTGAAATACACAACTGAGGTGTTATTCTTGTGTTTGGCTCACTGGATTACTACTCTGGAAAAAGAGGAAACACTACTAAACAGAACAGAGGAACATATTTGCTACAAAAACCATCACATTTCTCCTCTAGAAACACACTAACTGACAGGCTAGACTTAGTCTGACGCACCAGGCATGGAATAGCACGGCCTGGCCTGGACAGGCTCTTCCTTTCTGGGATAATTCCCCCACTCTTGCCCTCTTGCTTCTTGCCTTGCCAACTAGAGGTGCACACCTGCTCCACCATGCCTATGGCATAGTCCTGGCCTTTCCACACAAAGAACATGGAATGTAGGAGTTGCTCAGTGCCAGCACACAAGCATCCTTCCTTCCCCCAGAGCCACAGAGCTGAGTCCCAGGGCTCTTTGGAGAACTGAGAACAAACACAAACCACTGCTATTCACAAGGCAAAGCTGAGTAACAACAATTTCATGTTGGACATCCTTCTGTCCCTCATAGGTGTACTCAACAGTTCCACATGAGGTCATAGAAAGAATGCCTTCCCACCACCAGGATACAGGTATGATACCCACTCCATGTTTTTTTCCTCCACTGCCTGCTATAGACAATCTGGGTCAAAAGGGTTTCTTAAAATCCACAAGCAAAGGCGGCACTGGATGACAAGTCTTACAGCAGGCTGTCACCCACAATTTTGGCCCACTATTCCACTGAACAACTCCAGTTCAAACTAGAAACAAAACTTATCCATGTAGAAATGAGACACAGCAACCAATGTATATATGCTGCTTGGCCTTGGGAAGGACAAAAGTAAGTCATACTTTGCCAAGTGTAACCCTCATACTGAAGTGTAGGCTTGTAGTGCCATAAATACCAGGGCTTTACAAATTTTTCAGTCTTTCAGGAGGACCTCTACAGTTGACAAGGAGGTCTACTGGCTGATAGTACTTCCTCTGCTCCAAAGTTCTGGATATCTGACCTAGACAATGCTAGGAAATAAAAATTTAATGTTAAGCAAAAACAATCATTAAATAAATAAATCTACACCTCATTTATTCTTTTTAGTTTTACAAGTATCTATTTCTTCAGACAGCAGATCAATTGAATTCACTCTTCACTAAACTACAGGATACCACAAGGAAAGAGAAAGACCCTGTAAAAAGAAGCACTTGGGATGTCAGTAAAAAACTCAATAGAAAATTAATTTTTATAAGGACAGTAATAGAACAAACAACAGATGTCTCTATTTTGTCCTCAGATTTTGAAACTCTCAACTTTGAATTCTCTAGTCTGAAATTTCAGCGTTGCTCCTAACAAAAATTATAGCACCTGCTTCAAGCAGTGGTGAAAAATGAGAACCAAGTTACACTGTAATAAAGCTGTAATTTTTGATAAATCACATTTCTGTCCCTTAAATTATTTATGTATGACAAGTTTGTTCTGTACAGGTGTCATCCAATCAGGAAGACAGGATGCATTCTATCATTTACTTTACCATGATATTTGCAGCCTGAATTCAAAAAGCTTAAGAAAGACACATTAGAGAGATCAAAAGATCGCTAAGACTACAGCAAGAACTGTACAACAGCTATGAGAATAGTATAACTTGATCATAATGTTACCTCAAATACTGAAAAAAGTTTGGTTTATTTTTAAGCATACTTTAAGTTTGCCCTCAAAGTTGCATTAATACAAGTAACACTGTCTTTTTACAGCTGCAGCATCCACAGACTTTTAGAACTTCTACAGTTACAGTGCAGAGCCAGATTCTGTGAGAGGTTATCTGAGAAAGTGCACATACCTGTAGGCAGGAGTCCACTGGGCTTCTTCAGAGAAAGAAGCGTCCACTCTACTACACAGTACTTTCAAACTGTTTCGCTCAGATATGTCAAAACTCTGCACACGCAGAGGAGTAACATCCCTAACTGTGCAAACATGATATTTAATATTCCTAAAACACAAGCAAAGTTACTGTTTAGACACAGACACTGACAGGGAAAATATTTCAGATGCAAATACCCACAATCAAAAATTATGTAGGATGTGTTCCAATTCATACCAGTGGGGATGAAGCCTCTAGGTGCTAACAATACAAAGAAGTGTTACATAAGACTATGCACTTATTTTTAGAAGCACATTACAAAATTAAGTACTGCATTGGAATCTGTTGCAGAGCCATGGACAGTTACATCAATGTGCACAAAGAACAATTGCTCAGTTGGAGCAGAATACTAGATTTGATTCAGATTAGAGTTCTTTACTGCCAATCCCCAAAAAATACTGAACCATCCGAGACTAAATTAATTTGAATTCATTAAAAACAAGGAAAAAAACCAAAACAATCCAAACCCACAAACACACTACTAATCATACATAGACATATTCTCTTCCATAAGCGGCAAAACTAACACAAACTAGTTCCTTACAGATTGTTACTTTGTTTCTTAATACACCTCCCACACCATAACCCTCAGTTTCCTTTTCCACAACTCTTCATGACACACTCTCCCTGGTGCTCCAGGGAAGAGAGTTATGGTGCAGACACTCTGGAAGTCTGTATGTGCTTGCAGGCTGCCTGACCAGCTGCCATCCAACAGAATACATGCTAGATCAGTCCTGACTATCTCTTTTCCAAGAGGGTGCACTAATTTGGACTTCCTCTCTCTACCTAGACACAATTTCATGAGGTTTGTTGGGCTACAATTTGAGTCTTAGTTTCTCCAATTTCTTTTAAATGGCCATATATAAATATAAATTAAGTCAAGTATTTAACTTTTGAATTACCACAAAAAAGGTGTGTTATCTATATATACTTGACAAATGTATTTACACTCACTGGGAGGAGGGACAAACTAAATAATCTCATAAATCATACTGCCTGAGAAAAACTGGATCAAAGTTTCCTAGATGTTTACTTTAAACACTACTGGATGCTGTAGAATGAACCCAGCAAGCATTTGCCTAGATTAAACTTTGCTCTTCCCTCACCATCTTATTTTTACTGTTCCTCCCATTTCCATTACAGATAACTTTGTCATCATGAATCACACTGCTCTTCAAAACAACCCAGCGTGAACTTATCAATACTGCTTTGCCTATTTCTTACGGATACAGACATAAAACAATCCATTAAGTGCATCCTACTACCATGAGATTTTACTACCACCGTTTATTCACTTTGCAGCCTAAGTTATTCCTCTTCAGGCTCTTTGCTAAGTACTTTAAGTGTAGTCAACAGGCCACACTGTTAGTCTACTGAGTTCTAAAATACACCTCTCAAAATGTTTTGAAGAGCTGGGCTCTGCAGATGCAAGTATTCACTAGTATAGAAAAGTCCAGCAGTTATGCACAGGAATACACACATGCTGCAGTTAAGGAGCAGTTAAAGACACTTGCACTCAGCAAGTAATTTCTGGTTGCCAACTAGACCTACACTTACATCACCCCAGTTTTCAAGACTTGTTAAGCTGTTGTTACAAAAATTAATTCAGTCTAGTAGCACACTTCAGAAAGGAAGGCCTGAAACTGAATCTACAATTAGGACCCTAAAAGAACTCTCAGATGCTTTAAATAACAACAACAACAACAAAATTTAAACTAAAGTTATGCGTCTTTTGGAGACAAATAAAAGATTAGGAACAGCTCTAATATTATCAACAGTTTGAAAATTTCTATTTAAACTGTTATGATAATATTACCTGCCATCAAGAATATACTTCTGATAGGCACAATACACACCTATCTGAAGCAAGGAAAGCTCAGAAAAACAACGGTCTCCTGAAAACTACATTTTATCCTTCCAAGAAATTTGGAATACTTCCAGTTTCATCCCAGAGATCCCACAACATACATATATAACTGAACTTCCATGAATCAGGGGGAAAACAAATCATATATTTATCACCCAAAATGTATCCTGAAGTGCCAAACAATTTCTTCAACAAAGATAAAAATAAAAATTAACTCCATATTAGAACAGCACAGGAATCTGAATTTACTTCAGCTTCCGCCATAAAATAAAGGAGATACTGACTTATTCTCATGTATGATGCTGATCTTAATCAGTTTGATCTTGAAGAATCAACTTACTGTAAATGTGAATCCAAATCCAGTAAATAAAAAAACAACTTAAGATTGCAAAAGAAAATAGCTTTATACTTTATGATGATGCTTTTGGCATGTTGAAAAAGGTATACCACACAGTGAAGTACCAAGAACAGTACCAACATTGCAACAAATTAATCAAATCTGATAAGGACATTTTTTTACTGCAGTTTTACAGGTGGACACAATATTGCAAGGTACTCTTACCATTCAGAATTACTCATCATTTCCTCAGTCTTTCAAATGTTGACAATGCATACAGTTCTCATTTCTTTTTGAAATCCTTTCAGTTTTCCACTTTTCCACACCACAAAGCATGGCATAAACTCTCAAGAAGACAGAACACCTTCTATACACTATTTTTTAGCCTACTTAATCATTACATAAAATACCTGCTTCATAGCTAGTTTCCTGCTTTATATACTTATTTTTTAATGTTTATTTATATTCAGCAAGTACTTTCTCAAACTGCATTAGTACTGAATGGTAAAAGACTCCAAGGACATACCTGAACAAGTCCCCTACACATAGAAGAAACAGAAGGAAGGTGGGCAGACCTTTTTTCTGTCATTCTAATTCTGTGGCAGCACTTCCTTTGCAGGAACAGTTTTCACAATTAGAACCAAAAATGCATTAAAAATAGTTTCAAAGAATAGCTGGTCTACCTCATACAATGCAAAGTTATAGTAGGCTGGAAGGGGAAAAATTCCATTGCAGCAAAGCTTGAAGGAAAACCTAATGCTGTACTTGTCACACAGTCTATATGACACACTCCACTGACAGAAGCACGAATTACTTATTTTGCATTAGGACAGGACATCTTCCTACAGTCATCAGACAGAAAAGATAACATATTACAGAAGTTGCCTACAAATCTAAACATTAACAGTTTATAATTTAAAATAGTGGATAATTTACAGTAATTAGTCATAGTGCTTCTTTTTGGTGCTTGGAAACTCCTTCCTATTGTTTTCAAATACGCACATATTTAGACTGTAATGAAAATGTTGTGGACATAAAATTCTGAAACCCTTAAGGACAAACAATACAACTGCCACCTATTGAATTTTGTATAGGACTATTTGTGGGGTTTTAGCTCTTCTAACACTACATGTTAACTGCTACTAGTATCTAGATCCACAGAAGCTTTGAACCTTGCAAATAAAACACAGGAAAGCATTATCCTCTTACTACAGACTAGAAGTTGGCTGTAAATTGGTTAAATGACTTAATCAGTGCCATCAGTCACTTTAGTAGGTAACTCAGAAAGCACGTTCCAACTCTTAAGCTCACACCAGCAGATTACTGTCTGCTCAGCGAGAGTAATACGAAGTAGGAGTTTCCATTTTACTTCTCACAAACACAACAACATCTTACACTAGTTTTCATTTAAAATGAACTATACCTTTTTGAAAGTAAAGTAACTTGACCTCAGCCAACTATATTCAACCATCACTAATCTTGAATGCATTAAAAAAATCTGAAGGCAGAACTTTGAAAATGCTTCAGAAGTTTACTAAACAACTCACTGCAACCAGAAAGAATCCTGAGCCACATGGGATACAAGATGATACTTGAAAACACACTCCCAAAAAAATAACCAAAACAAAAGCAGGAGGAAACAATGGTTTACTTACTAATGAATTTCTGATCAACAACTCTTGCATTGTAATTCAACAAGAGAAGGACATGTCTGAAAAAGTCTCATATAACCAAGTTTTAACCTACCAGCATGATCTGAAAAAAAACCTCCTATGAAATGCAGAGAGTTATGAAACTAAACATATTAGCAGTGTAAGGAGCAGTCAGATGGCAGAGTTACCAAGTCAAGGGAAAAAATAATGCACACTTTTCTATAACACTGTTGATAACCAATGTTATCTCAAGACAAATCGGGGAGGCTCAGTAACCTCTTTGGGCAAGGTTCATTTATGCCTTGATTTGGAGGCTATTACACAGTCAGAACAGAAGCTGAGCTAATACACACTACCACAATACAACTATTCCATTTTATAAATGGAAGAAACATAAAATATGAATTAAAAGCAATCTGAACAGTTCATGTTTGGTTTGGGTGTTTTTTGTTTTTTGGGTTTTTTTTTTATTTGCTAATACAAACAGAAAAATATTTTATATCCTATGTAGAAATCTCTTTACTGATTAGCACAGACCATGTTTGGTACACACACACCTTCTCTACAAAAATAATTCCATAGAGATAATTGTAAACATCCTACCGTGCAATCACTTCATTTGACACAATTCTTCCTATGCTGTTATAATGCTTCATAAAAAACATAGTTAGCTGTCAACATACAACATCCATCCTGAAAACTCTCATTCGCGAAGTTAACTGTCAACATGCAAGTAGATGCTTCTAAGTCAATGAGAGTACCCACAAACTTTCAGTTAGTTCATATGTATTTACAGGAACCTGAGTCAGGAGACCAATGCAACACAGACAAACAGAGAACATATGTGCACATTTGAAAATTGAAAAAAGGGGAAAGAAAAAGGCTGAACCTATCCAGGAAGCACAACTAAAACATGTTATTTTGAATTGCTCAGTACAGTGTACATGAGACATCAGCATAAATTTCAAGCAAAAATATCAGCAGATCTCTGTTGTATAGAACAACATACATTTTTTTTTAATTGATTTATACCTCAAAAGCCCAGATGAACTAAAGTTAGCCTCACTCGAACTTGGTTTTTGACAAGCATTTAAATTCATGTATAGGTTGTATTAAGAATTTTTTTTTTTTTAATGAGAATGTTATTACTTAGAAATCATTCAAGTCTCGGGGGGAGCAAATACTGTTTTGACTTACTGGTTTTGGTATCGCTATATCAACTGGCACAAAGCTTTCTAAGCTAATGTTTAGAAACACATACAACAAATACAGCAAGCACTCTGCCAAGAATTTAAGAATTTTAAGAACATTTTTTTAAGGTGTGTTTTAGAAAAAAAAAATCTGTATTCAAACACATTAGAGTTTTAAGGGAAGACACGATTTTAAAAGCGTTAAATAAAAGGTTCTACTTTAGAACAAAAATGTGTACTTGGAAGCTTAGGTGCATTTTTTATACTACCTCATAATAAAACAAGCAATTCAATGTTTCCTGTAAGTTTCCAGATTAAGTCAGAAAGCCAGGTGCAAGAAACCTCCAGTTTAATTCAACTACGTTGTATTTTTAGGTTCTCTTCACTACTTGAGTCAATAACTCAAGGGAGCCACAAGATATTTTTGAATAAAGTCATGATACAAGAGTGCTCTAAAGCTGTGAGGTTACAACTTTGCAATTGGTACACAACAGATAGACCTCTGAACCAACACAAAATAAGCATTTTTTTTTCTCTTTTAAATGCAATGATGTTTCAAATTTCAGAGTTAATCTCTATCTAGACAGTAAGACATTTAGATGTATAGCAAATATAGCTGAATTACCTTCCAAGAGCTACCATTCCACTGCAGGCACACACAACTTTCATGTGAAGGGACTGAGGTACAGACCAAGGTTTTCAGCTACGAAATGCCACTTATGAGGTCTGGTTTTAGCATCAAACTTCAGGACATGTTAACTGCCCTGTTTTTCCCACTGAATAACAATTCTCTAAAATTATATTCCTTTAAAGAGAATTCAAATCAAAGTTTTTACAATTCCAGGGATTTTTTTATTTTCAGTACTTAGCCAAGGGCTTTTGCTTTCCTTTGTTGTTACAACTGACACACAAATGGGCTACAATAACGGTGACTACTTTGACAGCAATATTAAGTTTCTAGAAGAGACATGTAGACAAAGTTTATCTGCTACTACACTCTTAGCTTTATCAACAGCTTCCTGAAAGTGAAACGGAAATACACTTGCAAGTCAAGTCAAGTCAAGTCAGCTCATGATAGCGAGTATTCAAATCCCTTCCTAAAATCAGAAACAGTTGACACCCTGAAGTTTAGCATGCTGGCTGAATTCTTAACAATAGTGGAAGTTTTGGGGGAAAAAATAGATACTAGACACATATATAGTCTTCAAGATCATAAAACTGGATCTTGTGAGTCATGTTTTATTAACAAACCCTTGTAAGAGGACTGATAGAACAGACACACACACACAGAGCAAATTCTTCCAGGTCCAAGCAAAGATGCCATTGCAATATAAACCCTAAACAATTATTTTGCTCTTGAAGGTCTTTACAAGTCTTAACAATCTAAAAAATATCCAAGCTTCCAGAAACTAACTGATGTGACAGCAGGTTTGATCATCATTAACTCCCCACAAATGAAGGGTTAAGGCTAGGAGCCAGTCACCAGCACCAGATGTTACTGCTGTACAGGCACACAGGAATGTCTCCCTCACAAAATCAAGTCACACATAGGTATGCAAGAAGGAGATGCAAAAAGTTCTTATCTTCCCCTGGGGATAAAACTGTGCACAGTTGGAAACAAGTTTTTCCCTGATAAAACAGACTTCCAGCAGAAATGAAAACACGCTTGTGTTAAATGAGCACTAGCAGCAGAAGCAGATCCACATCTAGCACAAAGCATGTTTTCATTTTTTCGTATTACAAAACCTCCAAAACAAAGTTGCCTGTAACTTCACATGAAAACCACACCAAAATAAAAATGCTAAACCTATGATACCTGTAAGCAAACCCTCACTTCCGTCAGGAGCACACACGCTAACTACAGTGTAAACACTGCCTCTTGAACCCTTCCTCACGGCTCTAGTGTCCTCCTCTCATCCCTGACCTGTCACCCTGTGCCACCTGCCCCCACGCCCACCCGCACCTGCACGCTCCCCTCCCTAGGTCAGGTTCACGCCAAAGCTTCAAACGGCTGCCCAGGCAGGCAGGGGAGGCCGGCTGCCTCCTCGGGGGCAGCGCTCCGAAAAACGGCTCAGTCCGTTTCAAGTTTGTTTCCCAAACACGTCTGAGGGAACACCAGAACCTGTTTACACACCACCTTAACCGCCGCCGGGAGCAGAGTGAAAAAGGCGCAGGCGAAAAACAAAATACCTTTCGAAAGAAAACCAGCCAGCAGTACCCCCGTCTCACCCCCTTTCTTCACCCCG
>VWZY01007915.1:330899-355375 GCA_013399075.1 Chloroceryle aenea
ACCCAGACTGCGCACCGCCTGCGCCGGGCCAGGCCGGGCCAGCCAGGGAGTGTAGGGCGACCAGTGTCCGGGGACTGTGGGGCTCGTCGGTGCTCTTATCACCGTGCTGAGGCAGGAGTCCGCGGGGTGCCGGGAGATTGTGGAGACCTACCCCAGGCGGTCGCGCTCCCCCGGGAAGTGCCCCAGCAGCATCCATAGGGGCTGTCCCACCACCCGAGTCCCTGGCCTGTCAGCTCTCCCTGGGTTACAGAGTGGGGAGGGAACGGCCTGGCCATGCTGTAGGCTGTGCAGTAGCCTGCGGAGGATCTAGGTCATGAACTACTGTCCTGATTAGATAAATCGTGTGAAAGTTCATATTTTCTCTGTCGGTGAAGTAGCAGTGGGCAGTCAGGCCCTGCTATCTGCTTTGTTTCTAAACTGGAAAAGCGTTACCAAGATGACAAGACTGGACTTCCGGTTTGGGGGATTTTTTTTAATGATCAACACTAGAAACATGTATGTTAGAGCAATGGTTCAAGTATAGCAAATGCAGATGTATAAAACACTCATAATCCCCTTGAATTCAATGAAACTAGCAATGGTATAAAAGCTAAGCCTGTGCACAAGTGTTCACAGGATTGAGGCTAATGTTATTTGTGATCTGGCTTCTCTGCTCCACCAAGAAAAACAATGGCATTTCTACCTTAGTTTTTGTTACAAAATCATAATAAAGTTTTAAAATTCAAATAGAAAAATGAGCACATAATACTTCTCCTGAAATAGCAGGTTTCTTTCAATAATTTCACCTGTATGCTTTTTACTCAGGTTTGATTTTGGAGTTTCCAAACTGAATTTAAGAAGTGTTCCATAGGTTGCACAACACTAACATTTTATACATGTCTGTGAACATTAAGCATGATTTGAACATGAAAGCTAGGAGACCAGTTTCTTAAAGCCACCACCTTTTTGTACAGCACAATTGCGTGCTGAACATGAGTGTCGTGCCATTCAAATGAATGAATGTACACTTTGTCCAGGAAAACATTACATTTTATTGTTGTAATATTTTAACCTTTCCTTTGTCACTCATTTATACATTTGCTATAAACAAATGCATTATAAAACATGATGAACAAACATCCTGGTTTAAGCAGAGTATGAACTTCTGGAGTATTTTTGTTGTTCAATCTGAAAAATCAGGGTTTTTTACACCACATGACAGACATAAAGGCCATCCTTTTAGACTGAAAACAGTAATGAATCCTAATCTTTACTGCTGCTAAATAAGCTTTTCTGTAGTCTGATTGACTCTTTTACATCCATTTATAAACATTTTCCTTCACTATGCTTCATTTTATACTTAAATGGTCTGAATTTCTTTTTCAAAATCTAATTTTTCATTATATTTACCCAAAGAGAATCATTTAGGACTTACGATACCCAGTGATGCAAGTAAACTAAGCACCTGGTATTGTTGTTGCATCTACATGTACTGGTCTCTGTCCATTACAAAATTAGAGTTTACATGCAAATAATATTTACACAACAAGAAGCCTGTATAGTTCAACAGAGCTAGGGGAAGGAAAAAAAAAGGTTTTCTGGTCTCAGACTTGTTAGCTTAGTACAACAACCTAACTAGTGATCACAAGGTGTGTAAATTGTGATTTAAATTCTGTTAATTAAAAAAAAAATATTTAGCCTGCCCTTCTGCCTAAAGCTGTGTGTTTTGTTGAGGAACCTCATCACTGTGGCTGTAGTAGGTGTGTGTTTGACTTCCGTGTTTGTTTTCTTAAATAAAGTGAAAGTGAAAAGCATTTTAATGCTTAAAATAACATTTGAAGCCACTAAAGAGGATGTATTGTCATGTATGTATTCATACATCTGCTACTTTTAGTCTTGACCTGATACATTTTTCTACAGCAGTGAGGCCTGTTTCGCATAGTTGCACCAGGTGTCCTCAGCTCATTTATTGCACTGGCCGTAAATTGTGTGTGGACTCCCCTAATCTGTTTTGAATCTTATTTGGTATGGTTTGACCTCCTGGTGCAAGTCTTCTGTCAAACAGATATGCATTTGTTGTTTTTAATGTCATTTAATCAGTAGTCTCTTTTTTTATTTCACAGACTAAGCTGATAGACTTCAGGTTTTGATCAATATAAGAATGTCTATAGGAGTCAATCTGCAAATTTTTGTCTGTGACAGCACAGGTGAAGGAATTATAATACGTGGTGGCAACAATTACAGAAAACCTGTCCTGGAGGTGACTGCATGTGCAGCCCATGCAGTCAACAATTCATGCAGTGCTGTTAAAGTCAATCAGCACAGCCTCCTAAATAATCTTAGTGAAAACCAGGGCCTAATGCACATGATCTGAAACAATCATGACACTCATGCTGTAGTCAGTTGGATTTCCAGCTGGCTATTGCTTCTGTTAATTCCCACAGAAGACAAAAAGCCTACAACATCTGGCTGGAAAATTTGGGAAGAAGTTATCAGGAGAGATGGATGTGCTCAGAATCCCTAAATGCTTTATTGTCATGGCTCTAGGTGTTCACTGGAGATTCTCTACAGCTTCTCTGAACTTCTGCTCCACAGAGTTTGTGGATGCTCTTTGGCTCCATTCAACGCATCACCAATAGATGTGGGCAAGGCAGGTACAGAAGTGGGAGAAAGATGAATTGCCTAGCATATGCAGGGCACAGGGTACCACTTTACCAAAAGAAAATTAAATTAATCATAGTAAGACCACCATCCTCAATCATGAGTGGAGGCAGAACATGGTGAATAGCCAACCTGGTAAGTGGTCTTTAAATAGATAAAAAAATGTGCATTGGATCACAGCAATGCTCTTTCCTTCTCCCACCTACAGATTGTATCAGTTTTTCTAAGGAAAAAGAAATCACAGAATCACAGAATGTCAGGGGCCAGAACGGACCTCAAAAGATCATCCAGTACAACCCCCCTGCCAGACCAGATCACCTATAACAAATGCAGTGCAATCACCTAGAGCAAGGGTTAGCAGCTTTTCAGTGGTGGTGAAACAGGCTGTATTTTTCTTTCTCAAATTAGGGTTTAAGTCACTTGGAAGAAACAGTTCGAACCAGAAGATAGTGCCCCTGATTGCAAGGTGCATTTGATTAGCTAAAACAGTGAAATACCTCTTCTGAAGGAAGAAGATGTTTCTGATTTCTGCTGAAATCATAACTGTGTAAGACCCATGAACTTGTAGTAGTAGCTTCTCACAAATATCTTTCTTGCTGCATGATGTTCAATAGTCTCTCTGTTCCTTTCTTTGGAAGAAAGTTGTAGAGCTACAGCACTGCTCTGCATTAATGTTTGCCCTAGAAGATCACAGCAGATTTTTTTCATAAGTACAGCCTATTTTATTTTTTAAATATTTCTGAAACACAAGTATAAAGGAGTGTCAAAGTATACACCAAATTTGATATTAAAGATTTCAATACAAATAGGTGGTGAAACTTCTTAAGAATAAAAGTCCTAAGACCTCACATTTTATTACTTATTTTCTCACAATTCTTAATAATTACACCAAAGTGGAGCACAAAATACTTAGATTTGGGAGGATTTGGTTAGTTAGTGTTCTGGTTTAAGTGAGAACAGGACTAATTCTGTTCAGTGATTTTACTTTTCAGCTCAGCTCTTCTAAATAACTGCACTGTCTGAAGTTAGCAGCCTGTTTTCACAGGCAGTATCTGCTGCTGGCAGTGATAACACCCCGTGTTTAGAGTTAGTACCGAGGATCGGTGTGCAGACCAAGGCCACTGCTGGATCTTGTGCAGAATGTTGGGCGTGCAGAAAGTAAAAAGCAGCATCTGGAGGGAGAAGTGTACAGGAGAGGTGACCCTAAACTGACCAACAACCACTTGTCTCTTCCTCTCTTCTTCAGTGGCCGGCATCTGAGGGGCACTCTGTCCATTCCACTTTTGATCCTGATCTGTATGTTCCTGAATTCAGTACCAGAATCCAGCTCCTGAACTTTGTTTCCATCTGCTACTGGGCACAGTCTGGGACTTTCCTGGTGGCAGCTCATAGCATCAGTGGTGATATAATTACCATCAGGGTTCAATACTGGTTTTGTATGTATTTTTATATATTCCATTTTTATTATTTTCATTTTCATTAAAGCTGTTCTAATCCCCTTTCCTAACTGATAATTCTCTCTCCTTTATTCCCTGTCTCTTCCCCTCGGGGGAGGGAGGGGTGTTAACAGAGAGTGTCTGTTACAGGACTAGCAGGCCTCCCTGACCCTAAACCATGACAGTTAGTTTGTCTTTTGCAAGTTCATCTCCTATTTCTAGTTTATTTTGGAAAAATATAGGAAAGATCATCTGTTTCCATAGTACTGTCCTTATCTATCCTTTCACTCCTACAGGGGATTTCCAGGCATGGCTGCTGGCAAGGGAAGCCCTAGAAGTGCAGCTCCATTACCGTTTTAGTGTTAAAATGCATCACAAGGTATCCACACAGATGGCCTCTCATCTGCTGGATTTGTAGATTCCAGGAGGGAATATTGGGAGCAGAAGTATCTTTATCTCAGTCTTTCATATTTTTACTATCAGGAAACCCTATCTCAGCCTTCTGCTGTAGTGCCTTCAGTGTCTGATGTAGTGCTAATTATACCAGAGTAGCAGGGAGAAAAATGCCAATTTTAAAAAGAAATCTGCCAATTCTGGAAAATAATATGACCCCAAACAGAAGACAAAACGTAACATTTTCTAAAAATGCTTCTGCTTCATGCTGCTTTATAGCAACTAGGAGGTCTTCCAGAGTGCTCAGAAATGAGGGGATAAATCAAGAATCAGAGATAGCAGCAGTTTCAAGTGTTTCTTAAGATAAAGAAAAGAATAATGCTGGAGATGGAAATATGTTTTCCAGAGGAGAGAAAGTATTAGAGAAACATGGTTCCAGAGTAGGTGCTGACTGACATTGCCAAGCCAGATAATCCCCAGAGAGACAGGAGTTATGGCAGTGGTGACAGGGGAACCCTTTCTATCTCAGTTCTCAAGACTGCAGGCAGCAGTGCTTTTGCTGGTGGTCATTGGAAAGCTGCCTTGTCAGAAGCAGTTTCTCATTTGAAACTATTAAATCATAGATTCATAGAATCATTTAAGTTAGAAAAGACTTTTAAGACCATTGAGTTCAACTGTTAACCCATCATTGCCAAGTGCACCACTAACCCATTTCCCTAAGCACCACATCTACATGTCTTCTAAATACCTCTTGGGATGGTGACTCCACCACTTACCTGAGCAGCCTGATCCAATGCCTGGCAATCCTCTCCATGAAGGAATTGTTCCCAATATCCAGCTTAAACCTCCCCTGGCACAAATTGAGGCCATTCATCTGTCATATTACTTGGTACTTGGGAGAAGAGAATGGCACCCACCTCACTACAACCTCCTTTCAGGTAGTTGTAGAGAGCAGTAAGAGCGGTAACATCATCTTTTCTCCTTCTTTTCTCCAGGCTGAATAACTCCAGTTCTCTCAGCCATTCTTTGTAAGACTTCATTGCCCTACTTTGAACACGTTCCAGCATCTTTGAACATGTTCTATAAGCTAGATTCTAAGGGGGAAAGGGGAAAAAACAGCCTGCTCACAATTTTCAATACCCTTAGTGAAAACTAAGTATCTGAGAGCAATGAAGACACTCTACGTGGGGAGACCAACTATCTGAGGCAGGCTGCTGCTGCTTTCCCAGTTGGACATGTGTCTCAGAAGAAAGAAGATTAATTTTAAATTCACTGGCCTGTCATGCTCGCATCACCTCCTGTGATTCCTGTTGCAGCCCTGCTCCTCACCTAGCTGCTTCTTGCTTGGGCTGGCCCTGAGAAAAGTGGCAGCATCTTCAGAGAAGAAAGAAGGATTTTCATTATTCTCTCTCTCTCCCCACTCCTCCCCTTTTGATATGCCTCTCTCATCTTGCTATGATATTGTGGTATAAATATATCCACTGATATAAATACTCTTGCAATAAGCAGCCAAATTCTTTTAGTGCTAGACACTAACCCACTCTTGTTGGGGTTCCTGCAGAAACAAACTGCTGTGCCTGTTGAAGAACCCCACAGGTATCTGTATGGGCCTGAAACACACAGGTCACATTGTGCAACACTTAAAATTATGATTTCTACATCCAGGCTGGTTCCTATTTCATTATGTGTTGTGATAGCTTGAAATAAAACCATTGAATCCCCAGTTCTGCAGCACTTTTTCAGGCAGAACCTATGGCAGGTGGTGCCTGGGCTGGGTACAGGGACAGACCCACTAAGACAACCCTGCACATTTCAAATTCTTTTTCTCTAAGTACTGTCTTAGCAAGCTTATGTTCACAGCAAGTCCACGGGGTATACACACTTTCCCTTATAACTAAGCAACAGCATAACACTGGTTCCCACTGGTAATTGAAAGGATACAGTATCACACACTGGTAGGAGTTGTGTATCTCACATACACAAATATATTTTACATTTTCTATTTTTCCTTTGATGTTAAGTCAGATGAATTTGAAAGCAAAGAATATGATTCATCTCACCACCTTTAGCTGTCTGAAAAGGGGGCTGCTAGTCTAAGCTATATTCATCCAGTCTTCCTACAAGTTAGTGGAGAGAAAGGGAATTTTTACTCCCTCTGAAACCTCCTGAGGATGAGTGTCTCTGCTGGCTGTAGGTGATTGGCATTGATGGGATATGTGTCACTCAGATGGCTAATGCTATCTGGGAGAAATTCTGCCTTATAGAGTCTATTTACTCAAATCAGAAACCTGAATATTATTTGCTCTATGTATTTAGGAGGTGTTTGCTAAAAAGTAAATTGGTAAAGGTTTCCTGCTCAGGGCCTGTATTTGGAAAAACTGAAAGAACATCTCTCTTTTTTGTACTATAGGATAAATCTGATCATGATCTGCCCATGGCATATAAGAATGTAAATATTCTCTTGATTTCAAAATTTAATTTAATAGGAAGATCCTACATATGAAACTATATAACCCTAATGTATGCTGCTAAAAACAATTTCAGAAGTACCCTGTTTTGTTCGAAGCTGGAAAAGTCATCTTCAGGAAAACACATTTTATTTGAAATTGTTATTAGCTGCTTAAAATGAAGTATTGTTTCTAATATCCTGTTTTCACACTCACTAAGTTTTCTCACTTTTTTTTTAGTATGAAGGCATGTTTATTTAAAATTCACCAGCATAAAGAGCTGTTATGAGCTCTAGAAATCAGGGTTCTAGTGTTATAAATACATAGCTGGAGAAAGTCCTTTCCTGAGTGCTTACTGTCGAAACAGACAAGACAGCAGTGAAGGAGATGATAAAAAAGAGCTGAAGTGATTTGCCACAAGTCATGTAACAGTCTCCTCTCCCAAGCTAAAGTGCAGGGATAAAGCTGCAGACTGGGTCTGAAGACGAATTAGCTTAGCCCACAGTTAGCTTGGCCTTTCCAGTTCAAGAAAAGTTTCCCTAGGAAGAAAAATAATGTGACAAATCACAGTTTGTATTCAAACATGGAATAAATATCCTGATCAATAATTTTATGATTTTCAGCATTGTTAGCATAGCAAAAGATTTTGTGATGAATAGTTGTGGTTGCCACATCCTCGTCAGCAACCTGTACTAGCACGATGGTAAATACTAGCTGCAGACTGCTGATTTTTTCTTTTTTTGTTTTTTTTAAGTGTACAAATACAAAATAATCTGAGCCATCTTCTTTGGCAACCCTGGTATACTCTGAACCTGTGCCAACTTTCTTACTCAGCCTTGAGTGTTTCTTAATTGAGAACATTTATGGAGATTACTCATGCTAGTCCAGTGAAAAGATAGCTGGTGTCCTGAGCCCTGAAACCACTTGAAGTTTGGTCAGAAAATAAAACTTAATTTAGAGTTCCCTATATTGACTCTGAAATATTGTGACCTCTCTTCTGTTGGTTCATATTTGTTTAGAAAAATGTAAACAGATGAATTTTCTAACAGCAGGCTTTATGCCAAATTAAGAGCCTAGTTTCATGTCAGATCATGTTTTGTCTATAGAATCACAGAATTGTTTAGGTTGAAAAAGACCTCTAAGATCATCAAGTCCAAATGTAAACCAAGCGCTGCTAAGTCCACCACTAAACCATGTCCCTCAGCATCACATCTTTTCAACACATGTCTTTTCAACACATGTCTTTTCAACATAAAATCAGGAAAAGTTATGAAATAGCTCTGACTGCCAGCAAGGCCATACTGGGATGGACTAAAGTGTGTCATAGCCCAGCAGTGTGCAGGTCTGGCATGAGCCATCATGGTATCATGACCCAAGGGTAGACAGTCATATTTTGGGTCTGTATTTTTTTGCATCTCGTCACACTGTAAACTGACAAAATGCTGCTTCTTCCAAGAAGCCCTAATAATTAAGTCTCTGTGCTCCTCTGACAAAGTTACATTGTTTTCAGGGAGGATGAGCTGTGGGAGAGGTCTCACATAAATCCAGAAAACATTGAAAGGACCTACCCTGGGAGCACAGACTGTGCATTGCTCTGCTGCACAGCAAAGCACTAGGAAGTTCGGCCTTTGCACTTCTTCCCCCTCGTCTTGGGTGAAGTGTGTGAGTCAGTCATCATTCACTGCGTTTGGGATACCTGAGATGGCATTGCTCTCTGCTCTGTTGCAGATGTGGGTTTTACTGTTTTATCAACGATTAAAACAATATCTGTAGCCATCGCTTCTGGTTGTTGACCCACTAAATCAATAAAAGGAAGTACAGTTTAGGACACTTGCTGCCAAAATCATCTGAGTCTGAGCTGAAACTGAAACACCAATTAGTAGGCATTAACCTCTTCTGGCTTAACTCTTCATGAGTGAATTAATGTGTATGTAAGTAGTTTTCTATGCTCTCTTCTGATTCCCATAGGAGTTTTTAAGCAGGATTTGGGGATACAAGTTTCAATGTTATTACTGGTATAATCATTATTGTAGTTGCTGATTGCCTGTAGAAGAGTTGTGTTTGACCAAGCTCGGGCTTCAGTGTGTTAGGTCAGGACCTGCCCTGGAAGATTCCCAGTGCAACAGCCAGCTGCTGTGGAACAGAGGAGATTGGTTTCCAGCACAGCCTGGGCAGATTGCTTGAGCCCTTTTCCGAGGCAGATCTGACACCCAGAAGCAGCCTGTTTTCCCTGTGTTTCTCCAGATGGTTGCTCTGCTGCAAATGTCCAGCCTCAACTATTCATTGCATTGTCTGTTGCTGCTGCAAATAAATGCAGGATGTGAACCAAATTTTCACTAGTTATCAGGAAATAAGTGTCTTAATTCAAGTCTACTGTGAAGTGACTTCTGTGTCTTGGCCTAGTGATAGTTTCAGTAGAAGATCTTCCTGATGTTATAGATAAATATTTTGTTGGAGGAAAGGGAGTAATCCTAGAGCTAAAACATAGGTTTCTAAGCTCACCACTGAGCATTTTCATAAGATTAATCATATCTAATGCATTAAAGATTTTATCATTTGCAACAAATAGTTAAAATCCTTATGGTATAATATAGCAGTAACTTCTACAAATTCATCTGGAAAACAGCAGCAATATTTTTTTTGTTTATGGTGTTATCAAATATTTTACGTTTTATGGCAGTTTGGGGAAAAGAAAAGCTATTGAATTAGTTTAGAATAATTACTCATTTGTATTCTGTAAACTGGGCAAACAGTCTTTCACTTCTCCTTTATGAGAGACATTTTATGAGCACTGGGGCTTCACCCACCCACAGCAAGGAAAATAACTAACAATTGTGTTTTAAGGGCTGTGTCACATGCATGTGCATCGTGTGTGTGAATACTGTACTGTTACAGTTCTCTGGAAAGAAACAGAGCAGTTGTGGATCCTACTTTCTAAACTCGTCTCCTGGGATGAAAATAAAAGGCTCTCTAGTCATCCTTGCTGCTATATATCGCATGGCCTTCCTTTTCTTTGGGGTTTCTTGAGAATAAAAGGTGCCTGGTTACAATTTTCACACAACCATTCCTTCTCTGAAATTCTTGTATGAAAAAATAAGTAGAAAATTATTTAAAACCAAAATATTTCTTAATACAGTCTGTCTCTTGACTGTTACATATGGCCGGCATTGGCACTTGTCTGTCAACAGGTTTACTTCTCAAGACCTAATACTTGTTTATTTTAGACAGGAACTTTTCCAGAGGGAGACACACCCTGATTATTGTGTATCTTTGGTGGAAGTATTGAAACACTACTTCTGTACCAAACTAAAATTGCCAGAGAAATGAAATTCACTTCACAGACAAAAGGAACAAAAATATCACAACTCCTTACTTGTATTTTTGGAACATTCTTCTGTTTTTTCATAGTAAAGGAGCTGTCTGCAGTAATTTTATCTTTATCTCTTACAAAAGGAACATCTTTCATCCATCAATACTTTCTAAATCATATATTCAGCATTTATTTTCGGTCTGTCTTCTGACATGAAACTCTGATCTTGCATGAAATGCCTAGGGAGTGTCATAACCTGAGTTATGAAAAGTCCCTGCCGGACATTCACTGCATGGCTGCATGCAAGATGCCAGCACTGACCTGCATGGCTGCAAGCCTGTCCTGGGCTGGGTAACCTGTAGCACTGCCATGTCGTTGGTCCCTCCATCTCACTTTTTGGATCCATATCAGTACAGATAGTATAGGTCTATAGGTCTATATATTATGATCCACTCCCTTTATGTGGAATGTGCCAGTACAGCTACAGTGAACATACCTATATCAGTGATAACCACTGAATACACTCTGTTAGTTTACCTTGGTTTATCCTAGAATACAAATCTTGTGGTGACCCTCATTCTGAAATAAGGTCCTTCAACTGAATTTTTTTTTAAACAAAATAAGAAATTTAACATGCACATCTCTTCTTGATTACCCTATCATATTTTACCATTCTTTAGGATTTAGGTTAGTAAATTTTTATTGTTCATTACATCCCTCCTTCTACATCCTCAGCCTTCTTCTGGGATTCCCTTTTAGGTTACTTCAAAATCCTAGGGAAAACTAGACAACAGCAGCATTTTAATTCTCTCACAAAAAAAAAAAAAAAGGACACACACAAAAAAAACAAACAAACAACCAACAAAAAACCAAAAAACAACCAACCAACAAAAAAAAACACCACCAAAAAAATAAATCACAAAGGCACTTTTTATCAGGAAAGACAATGCCTAAAGAGTTAATGGAATGAAAAATTATCTCCTTTAAAACTGAAGGCAACTACTCAAATTCCCTATCTTCATATGCATATTTAGTATTTAAGAAGTTTTAAAGTTTTAACTCTCTCACTCCATGTAGGATAGCTGCAGTATTCTAGACGCAAAGCATGTGTCCCACTGGACGGTGAGATGAATCAACCACACAAACTACACAGGATCATCCAAGTCCTGAGAACAGAGCACCCCACCCTCCATATCTAGACAACTATGATATCACTGAACTTACACCAGAGTAAACCAAGAGAAATAGTTCAACTTTATGTAATCAGGAACTCTTTCTCTCTCTCTCTTCCCTCTGACCTCTGAAGTACAATTTCCTCAGTTCATCTGGTCCATCAGTGGAAGAGGGCATTCTTGCCCTAAAACCTCTGTCTTTTAGACAGTTCTCCATGTCTCAGCTTTTGGCAAGCACTTTGATAGCCTGGACACTTTGTTTGGGACTCTTTTTTTTGTTGGTTTGGGTTTTTTTTTCTTTGCTTGGTATAGCTCTACACTCCACACTTGCCTCCAGCCAGCTCCCTGGGACAAAATCCTTCAAGGTAGTGCACACTCTTTATCATCCCCTCTCACTTCTCAGTGTGAAGTTTTAATGACTTCTTTTTCTGCTCTTTATTCTTTTGCATGACAGGATTCTTATAAGCCTGTAGCTGTTTTGCTGCTCTCAGAGGGAGGGGATTGTACAGAGTTTTCTTCAGTGCTGTCAGAGTATTCTGATACATCAGAGATTGTATCGATCCCCCAGCATGTCAAAACAACCTTTTGGGACCCCCACCTGGGCTGCAGCTGCTTCCTCCCAATCTCAGGACATCATGGAGGGGCACCACCAAGGCCAAGGATGTGGCAACCATGACTATTCATCATGAAACCTCTCACCATGGGAGGTAAGGGTGGCTGGAGTGCAGCTGCAGGTTCACCAGCATGCTGCCTGTCATACTGTCTGGCTCTGAGTCTCCTTGGTCTTGGCCGTGCTTACAGTCATCCTTCACTGTTGCACATGAAGTTGTATCCTGACACTGAGAAGGAGAGTAGCTGAAAAACTGTTTGGATTAGACAAAAGTCTGGCGTTACTCTTAGTAGCCACACACACACAACGCTGGCAGCTTATGATGTGCAATACTTACAGAAGCACTGATCTCTGCAAATGATGCCCCTCTTTAGCCACTCTTATTCCCTTCCTCTTGCAAAACGAGACTGGAAAAAGAGGAAATAATAAAGACACTGAATTCATTCTAGTTAGTTCTTCTATATAGACATTTTGTGGCTTACACCTTCCTCTGTCTGAAAGAACTGTGACAAGAGGATTTGGTCTAAGTAACTGTAGCCTGCTCAACAACATAGCACTTTCTTTCCTGGAAATGCATTTTATGCACCTCAGCTTCAAACTCTAATAACCTTCCTAGCCAGCTATAAATATGGTGTTCATGTTTGAAAGGTAGATAAAAGGTTTTGCTTTCCTGAATAATTATCAACAAACTGGATGGCATTTTCCCTTGAAAGATGCATTTACATAGATGTTTTGATTTGAAAGCAGAAAAATTTTCAAGAACCCAATCAAAATTCAGACACCAGTCATGCAAGTCATCCTCCAGCATGGATTTCTAATCTGATGACTCTGAAAAGCAGAAAACCCAGCAGCCTGAAAACACCCCAAGAGGCAAACCCCTCACCCAAACCTTGAAATTAATTGTTTCATCTTTTCCCATTTAAAAATTCAACAGTTTCTCACATGCGGCCACTAAAATCTTACTTAAAATTTACAGGACAATATAAATCTGGCCTGCAATACCACAAACATGCTCCTCTACCCATTTGGCCCAGCAGATATTAACCTCAGTCTGAAATCATTAGCCAAGCACATTGGCACAAAGGCTTGCAGGTGTGATGCCGCCAACCCCAATGCCTTTGCTCCTGAGATGAAGTCGTCCAGATCCCTGGCTCAGACTGAGCTGCTTTTCATCTGTTCACATGGCACCCTGCCCACTGGCAAGGGCTTGTGCCAGACTTAATGGCTCATCAGTGCCAAACTAACAAAGATTTTGGTGAGAATCCCATGACGTGAGTGTAGATAGCTCCATCCTCATCACATGAACCACTGTATTTGGGCAGCTGAGGCATGGAGCAGTCTGAGCAGACAGGTGTCACCAGGATATCTGTTATCCCATAACAAATAGGAGATTTAGGGATTACAAAAGTCTTCCTTCACTGTCCTGGGTTTCTTGCCTGCAGTGTTACCTAATGAATAGCCACTGAGCCTCAAGGGGAGCCAGGGGCAGCATGGCAGTGGTCAGGAAGGTGCTGGTCCTGGCTCTGCAGGTGGTGGCCAGTAGAGCCAGGGCCACATCTCATTGGTATTCCAAGGCCTGTTGACACCACCATATGCCATGGCAAGCTGGTGTGCCATGCTCTTTCTTAGGTACCTACCTAGCTTTTGCTAGGTCAAACCTTTGAAAGCAGCAGGAAGCTTTGACATGGTAGAGGCAGAGCAAGTGCTATTACTGGGTGTAAAGCTGAGTTTATAGATGGAAAAGTGGTGGTTATAGCATTGCACAGCATGAAGAACCTGAAAAAGGCCAAAAGGTCTTGACCACCATTTTTCATCCTGCAGCTGCTCAGGCCCACCCCTGCAGAAACATAAAACTATGGTGGTAAATGCCTCCCTGTGCCCCTATTCTAATTGAAAATAAGTTCCTTTACAACTAGATATCTTTCATCAAGATACACAAAACACATACAGAAGAGTGTTTTACTGGATGGTGCACAAGATGCATCTATATATTGTTTCAGACATACGGTAATACTTTTAAGATCATCCAACTTTTCCAGACTTATCCATCCTACATTGATGGTCAATCAATGTCCAGAATATCTTCTGGAACATTTTTGTCCTGTGTAGTCAATACTTGTAAAATAGTTATGGGATTGAAAACTTTTGATTAGGGTTGATCATGTCACGAGCAGAACAAGGCCAACTTGTCAGATAATTTGTTTGCAGTGAATAATTTATTCTTAATTAGAATCAGCCAAAGTTTTAATCCCTTATATCTTTCACTAATCAACATCACTTAGCATATGGGGAATCAAGATAAATTCACCCTTTTAATTAGAAAATCAAAAGCTGTTATATGCTTGTTGGTTGATGACAGGTCTCATAAACTGATGTCACCAAACTGCTGATGTTTCAGAAATTCTGTCTTATACAATGCAACAATTTGATTACATGAGGTGTTTTTAATCATGAGATTAAATTCTGCAAGGATGCCTGTTGCCAACACAGCATCACTTCTGATTGTGCTCTTTGACCTCAGCCATCTTTTAGACATCAGCAGTTGTTGCTTTGTTTAACTCAGGATGGAGTATGAAGTGACAAGGCAAAGGTCTCATAGCACCTTATGGCAGGCTCTGATTTTTCAGATGCCCATAATGGTCTTGGTTCCTTCTCAAACAAAGAATTAAGATGCTCAGAAGAATATGAACCACTTCTGATAAAAGATGCAAAGTAAAAAAAAGGGGTTTATGATATTTTACTACCAGAAATACCAGCTTTTAGAGAAGTATCTTCCCCTTGACAGTGTGCTACTGTATTTTCTTGGGTTTTCTGAGTAGCCAGACTAGAGAAAGTGGGGTGAATTTTAAAAATATCACAGGATGGAAAAAAGGCGTCCTGGATTCTCAGGCAGTGAAAAAGCAAGAAAGGGAGTTGGGTGCTTATTCCAGAAAACCAAATTAAATCAATATGAAAACATAAGACATTTCACATTTAAATGAGCAATTTTTAGGTGTTTGCTTGTACTGAAGAAACCACCCTGGTATGATATATCTGAGTATAGTGGCCACAAAGCATGAGTTAGGGAAACTTGAAGACTAGGAAATTGAGAAGGCACCCAGAACTGTGATCCCAGAAAGAACTCCACCTCTTCACTCATGCTGCTTGCCATCTTGTCTGCACCATCTCTAGCTGCAATTACACTGCTAAACAAGGCCAGGGAGCCTTTCCCTTCCACTAAGGTTGACCAGCACCCCCCAGCTTGTCTTTACCAGCCTGACTTTTCAAAGCTGCAGAGTGGACACACTCAGCATGTATGCTGGGGACATGCTAAACCCCAGACCATGCCCAGGCATTTCTCAGAGACTATAGGGCATCACATGCCAGGTGTGGATGGCTGGCCCAGGGCTCAAGCCCCTACCTGCTTTGATTTATGAGTAGACATACAGCCTTAGTATCTGCTATGGCATTGTATTGCTCCTGCTAACAGACAAACAAATGGGATTATGGGAGAAGTGGGAGAAGACCACTGACAATCCCTCATAATGCTACAAAGAATAGTTCAAACAGCAGGGAGGTAAGGAAGGAAACAGGTTTTGCAAATAAATACTCTTTCCTATTGGAAAGGCACTTGTAGGAGTAAAAGTTCCTCTTCTTTTTTTCCCCATTTCTCTTCCTCTTTTCCTATCCTAAGTTAAGCAGAACATGACAGAGGTTTCACCACAGCCACACATCTCTCCCTCCCCAAACTGTCCAACAACCTTTGTTCCTTTTTCAGGCTTACAGTGAAGACAGTATTAATACAGAACAACCCGCCTGTTGACCCAGACCTACAGAGATGGACATCTGGCTTCATTAAAACTCAAAATCTTTATCCAAGTCAGAAATATTTCTTTAGAAAATGGAAGAGATTTTTTACTGCATTAGGTTCTCCCCTAAAAGAAAGACTTGGTATTATTTAGGAGTAGCTCCCTTTGGGCATGTTTTGCTTCCTTTGATAGCCCAGCCTTCTTCATTTCCAGTTTTCTTTTTAAGTGAACTGGTTCTTCCTTGTGGTTATTTTTTTAATTTTTTTTTTTTTTCTTCCCAATTTTGCCTCCAGACCTTGCTCATAGTCAGATACCCATAGTCTAAAGTGTACATAAATACAATTGATCATTATCCTGATAATGGAAAACAAACAAACAAAAAACCAAACAAACAACCCCCCAAACCAAAAACACAAACAAAACAAACAAACTAACAAAACAAAACAAACAAAACAAACAAAAAAGCCACAGAGGACTTCCGATGTCCAAGCCCAGAGTTTGCCAAACAGTCTCCACTATATTTTTGCTTTGTAGTGATGACATCTGTTGCTTTCACCATCCCAAGGAACCACAAGATGAGGTCACTGTCATTTTTCATGGGACACCTAAATTACTACAGCAGTGGTGTTGAAGGTATCAATACTTGTGACTCGTTATGTGACACATTCCCTTCTGAGTCATAGTTGACTCAGTGTCCAGTCAGGATGCTGAGAGGAGTCATCAGGGGCTATCTCCATCTCCTGAAACCAAGGAGAAAGTCACTTGTTGACAGTGAGGTGCTTTAGCACTTACTGTCTGACGTGGAGAGAAACCAAAGGGAAACTATAAAATTTTTTTTTGCGACAGGAGCAACTCTCAGAATAGTCTGTGTTTATTTTTTGCACTGTGCTTATGTTCCTACAGGTTGCTGATCTTGGCAGCTCACAACAGAGTCCTGTAGTCATCACCTACAGCTATGCAGTAGGCACCTTCCACTGGGATTAAATCCTGGCATGTACTGAATTTTACTTTGAGTTTTTTTCCGAATTGAAGCTCTGATATTTCTATTATGTCATAGATTTTTAGATTGAGCTGCTTCAGTGATATATTTAATAATAGCAAGGAGGGTGCAATTCACTGGTGTGAACAGTAAGGGGATATACCCTGTCTTCCATACACAAAAATAATCTTTCCATGTCTAAGAAAATAAAATTCCATGCATTTCGCTTTGAGGATATAAACACTAAAATGGATATTTTACTGATAGCAAACCCAAATTAATCAACTGTGCACAACAATATGTATTTTAAAATAATACTTAAAAAAAATCAAGCAACAAAGAATCAATGTTTTAGCAAATACCTGTAATAGTAGTGTTGTAAGCATGATATTCCAAAATCCAGTACAAGGAAATGCTTGTAGAAAAGGGTAATATTTTTATTCTAAGTGAAATGGAAGTCATCACACATCTCATTGTTTCCTTCATTTTAAGAGCAGTAATATTAGATCACATTACTTATGCTGATAATTGTCTTGATATTCTTTAACTGTGTACCATCTTTATGATAAAATTATTTTTAGAGAACAAAATAAGCAGCATTATATTTAAAATCAAAATGAACACAAGCATCCCATCTGCAAAATTAAGCAGTGATTTGAGGATGCCTAGCCAATGCTTTGTTTTGTAGGTGGATAGCTGACAATGAGAAAATAAACTGTAAGCTCTATACTTTAAACATACAACCTTAGAAATAGTGAAAATAAAAAGGAGCACGTCAGGCCATGCAGTTTGCTTACGTGAAAGATTTTTTTGTATTTTAAAGGTATATTACTTCACATTATTACGTGGCAGAACTCAGCAGATTATAGCCCAGGATCTATCACGGAAAATGCAGACGTTACAGCAATTATGTTTAGTTACTCAGTGGAAATGTTCTGCTGGAGTCACTGGGCTTGTAATCAATATAAAAAAAAAATTGACATGATAAAATCTTATGTCAGACTTTTATTTCATCTCTTATTTTGTTGAAATTTAAATGCTCCTACAAAGTATATATATTTTAATGAAATTATTTTATGACAGAGCACAGTTCAGCCAAAATGCTTTTGAACAGCATCTCATATGCTACTTGCAGAAAAAAAAAGGAAAGCAGAAATTGGTAATTTCAGTATGAGCAACACCTTGACTTTTTATTCAGTAATCTAGAAACACAGATATACTGTGCACACTATAACCTGAATCTGTGACATGATTCCCCATTATATTGCCTTTGATGTATTCAGCATGTTGCTACCTTTATTTTTTTAAACCTTCAATAAGATGAAAGTAAAAACACTTCCAAAATGGGAAATTCCCTGTAGGTAGCAATTTGGAATTAATTCACTATAATAATTGCTTTCAACTTCTGGAGACTCACTTTCAGTGACAATGCCCTGCACTTGCAAATAGGACTCAATGATGCCGAGATGCATCACTGAGTAAAAAGACTGATATGTCAAACTCACAGGAAGATATTTTGCAGATGCTGTGTACTCCTGGTAGTGGTCAATGAAGAAAACATCACGGGTTACCAAGTGGATGCAAGCTGAAGTGATGCCCGAGATGCAGCACACGGCAATATATGGAATTTGGGTGTCTCCCCAGTAAGTGGTTTCTGAGCCCTCTAGTGGCCCTCCCTGTGTTTTGCTAGCCACTAGAGACACCACACGTGTGCCAAGTGGACTTCTCCCAGTCCATTGGGGACCAAATGGATGTTTCCTTCTCGTTCATGATACAAATATAGAGAGCAAGGTGTCCCTGCTGCCTTCCTTCACATCCCTCCTAGCAGCCTGAGAGTGTGCATAGTCACACAGAAGAGGGATGCTGCCACTGCCCATTGCAGTCACCCCGATTTCACAGGTTTCTAGGTGTTTCAGTAGTTATTGGCATATTTTCCTTCACATTAGGGGACACATCCTGCTAAGCAGGCATCCAGGTGGCCTCCCTGGCTCCATTTGTGCTGCTTTCCCTCCCAGGGAGTGTGCTCATGATAGCAGGAGATGAGGTTGGAGGTACAAGCTGAGAAGACTAGGGTGGCTTTGGGCTTTCCATCTCAGTTCTGAGAGCATATGACCACTGCTTCTAGATGCTAAATCACGTCCACTGCCTCTAAATGACTAATTTGTCAGTACTTGATGATTAGTTCTTTTTCATGTTGTTTGGAACTCTTGAAACCAGAAACATCCTGACTACTTCTCCCTGTGTGTGTAAAACAATTCCTGTGACTCCCCAGACAGTCAGCTATAAATAACCCCAGACCCCCTTGATTACCATATTATGGTGGGAAGCATTAGTGAGATAATTTCAGGCACCCAGCCAGCTCTTAATAGCACTTCATGTGATGTCACATGGATCTCTTCTAATATCAACTCATGAAAGTTACCACCACAAAATAAATGCTCATTCTGCTAATGCTGTGCCAGCACATGTTACAGCAAGGGAATGACAAATATACACACAACATCATGCAGCACACTAGATAAACATAGCTAAATTTGGCTGTCCCTTACACAGTCTATAGGCACCAGAGCTTGGTGGCAATGCCTTGTGCTAGCACTAAAGACCTTTGATGAGACCACATTCAGGGCATCAGTGAAGGTTCAGCAAAGACAAAGCAGAGCTTAGAAGTATGAAAATGGAAAATGTCATCTGTCATGTCAGATTTAAAGGTCCATTTGCCAAGTGAGAATGCAGAGCACAGTTGACTGAGCTGTGATGTGACATCTTGAGAGGACAGGAGATTAAATTCATGGGTGCTGCCTTACCTACTTTCTGCTGCCTGACCTCATGTGTGGTGAGTGGGAAGTGGGAGTCCTGGGACAAAACATCCATCCCTATTTGGCCCAGGACAGCCTCCCTAGTCCCAAAATACAGGCAGACCTATCACAGAACGAATCACAGAATGTCAGGGGCTGGAAGGCACCTTGAAATATCATCCAGTCCAACTCCCCTGCCAGAGCAGGATCACCTACACCAGATCACACAGGAATGCGTCCAGTCAGGTTTTGAACATCTCCAGAAAGGGAGACTCCACAACCCCTCTGGGCAGCCTGTTCCAGTGCTCTGTCACCCTCACCATGAAAAAGTTCCTCCTCATGTTCACATGGAACTTCCTATGCCTCAGCTTCCACCCATTGCCCCTTGTTCTGTCATCAGGCATCATCGAGAAGAGTCTGGCTCCATCCTCCTGGCACTCACCCTTTATGTATTTACAAACACTGATGAGGTCTCCCCTCAGTCTCCTTTTCTCCAAGCTAAAGAGCCCCAGCTCCCTCAGTCTTTTTTTCCTCATAAGGGAAATGCTCCACTCCCTTAATCATCTCTGTGGCTCTGCGCTGCACTCTCTCAAGCAATTCTATGCCCCTCTTGAACTGGGGAGCCCAGAACTGGACACAGTATTCCAGATGCAGCCTTACCAGGGCAGAGTAGAGGGGCAGGAGAACTTCTCAAGACCTACTAGCCACACCCCTTTTAATACACTCCAGAATGGCATTTGCCCTCTTGGCCACAAAAGCACATTGTTGGCTCATGGTCAGCCTCCCATCAGCTAGGACCCCCAGATCCTTTTCCCCTTTGATGCCTTCCAACAGATCAGTCCCCAACATATACTGATATCTGGGGTTGTTCTTTCCCAGGTGAAGACTCTACACTTGTCATTGTTGAATTTCATCAAATTTTTTCCCGCCCAACTCTCCAGCCTGTCCAACTCTCATGGAATGGCAGCACAGCCTGCTGGTGTGTCAGCCACTCCACCCAGCTTGGTATCATCAGCAAACTTGCTGACAGTGCACTCTGTGTCGTCATCCAGGTCATTGATGAACATGTTGAACAGAACTGGTCCCAGCACAGACCCCTGTGGGACCCCACTAGTTACAGGCCTCCAATGAGACTCCATCCCATTTACCCCAACTCTCTGACTTCTTTCCTTCAACCAGTTCCCCATCCACCTCACTACCTGATCATCCAAACTACACTGCCTCAGTTAAGCCAGAGGGATGCTGTGGGAGACAGTGTCAAATGCTTTCCTGAAATCAAGATAAACCACATCCACTGCTCTACCATCATCTATCCACCTGGTTATGTCCTCATAAAAGGCTATCAGGTTGGTCAAACATGACCATCCCTTGGTAAAACCATGCTGACTGCTCCTAATGACCCCCTTGTCCTTGATATGCCTAAGGATAGCGCCAAGGATAAATTGCACCATCACAATTCAACACTTACATGGCACAAAAGAAGCCTAGCTCCCCATCTACTCTCTAGCTCTGCACATCAACCAAAACACTCTTTTTCCCTAAGAGATTTGTAAAAGTGAACACTACAACCATTTCATGGTTCAACACAGCAATTTCAGAAAAAAAACAACCTATATCTAAACTATTTGTCTATCTTTTTAAAAGGGAAAAAGAAAGAAAATAGAGTTTTTTCACCCTTCCTCTCCACTTTAATACCACATTTTTCTAATAAAAGTCTTGTCAATAAAAAATTATCTGACCGATTCTTTATGTTTTTGAAGTTCTTCACTAGAAGAGTAGTAATTCTGCTGTTGTCATGTAGTTTAGATTGTTTGTCTCACAAATGAAACAAAATAGTCACAAATGTTAATGCATTGTAACGTATATGACATATTTTCCTGACAAATTAAAAGATCTTTGAAATACCAGGTTAAATTTTTCATCTGTTTTGTTGTTAGCATTTTGTAAACTGTAGAAAAATCACTTGACTGACTCACATAAAACTTAAGCAAGTTTTAAAATCCAGGGTATCAGCCAAGGGATTTTATTTGATCATGCTTTGCTTAGCTTCAAAATGATTTTCTACTTCAGTGGACTTTGTGGAAGCAAGAGCTCTATGGTGCATATCTGTATCTGCATTTTGAATTTCACACTAAACACTGCAGTTATATACTGTGATATTAAGATTCATAATCTGCTCTCACCATGGTGAACATGCTCATCTTAAAGTAAACTTCACTAATAAGTGACCTGATAAAACTCATGTACAGAACTGTTTTTTTAGGGTGTCTGGAGCAGTATGTGATTGAGTGCAGCTGAGGGCATTTTATCAAAACTTATACAACCCTAGGAAATTTTCTGCTGGGTTTCATTGCAGGAGAAAGAGATAGAGCAGTGAAGAAGTTCAGATGTATGGGGAGACTGAGAGTGTGGGATCCAGCCTAATAACCTTTGGAATCATAAAGGCAGCTGTGACTCAAATTTTGTCTGCAAAAAGATGGACCTGCAGTCCGCATTTATTACAATTACTCTGACCTGCTGAATACATTATACAAGGAATTACTTGTCAACATTTTGTACTTTGTAGACCCTTTTTGTTAGAAACTAAAATTTTATCGGGTTCATAAAGACTAACAAAAGTATTTTTAAAAGTTTTGTAAATATACAAATAGTATTGCTTCTAGAAAAAAAAGTATCTGTAAATATAGTGTTGCATCCTTACCTTAGATGTGGCTGGTTTTACAAACACGATTTCATATAAACTCTAGGCACGAATGGCAACAAACAACCCTCATAAAATATAAAAAAATATTTTTTCCTCTAAATTATGCATTCAAATCACACTACAGTACATAGTGTTCTTGCATGTTTAATGAAAATAAAAGATTCAACAAGTTCCAGATACCACCAGTGAATAAAATATAAGTATTTTCACACATTCATCTACTCAGATTAATGACCGCTATAGGCTACATGTATAATTACCCGCAGCTATACTACTGTTGAATGTCCAAGGTGATTCTAGCACAGACAGGCTTTTCCAACCCATTACATACTGTATGCAGAATATGATATTGGAGACATGCCTTCAAATAGGAATACATTAGCTTAAGTGGTCTGACTGAAACATAACGTTACCATAGTGGCTTTCTACTTAGGCGGTCAGCTGCGTTCTGCAGCAGCGCAGGTACGGAGCTCTGCAGTAATGAGGAAATCCCAACGCCTCCACAAAACTATAGAGAGCTGACAAGACAAAGCATCTGCTGCTCTCCCTCGACTTCTTTTTTCTCTTCTGGAAAGGAACAGGCATAGCCAGAGGGTAATTTGTCTTACTGGATCACATCAGATAAATTGACCCCCAAAGGCATTTCCTTCATTGCATTGGTTGGAACAGGGAGACAGCAGCCTTAAACTAGACACCTAATTTTTAGGTCACTAAAGCCAGGGGAGGTGGATCTCAGTTTCACTTATTCATGGAAGGATTGATTCAGCCAGGCCCTTTCTAGCCCTCCAGAAGCTGGGCTCAGAGGTTAAACTGGTTGTCTGAGGTTCCTCCAGGGAGAGTGGGGAAATGGAGATGCCCAGGAAGATGGAGATGCTCTACAGCATTGGGGCTGAACCACCTTCAGGGGCCTGGGTCATTCCCCATCATCCCCAGCAGCAAGTGTAGGCTATTGCTTATTTCTCATCCTGAAAAGCTTAAGTGAAAGGAAATCTACCCGTAGCTGAAGATTTCAGAAATTCTGGCATAAGCATTAGGAAATACCTAACAGATCACTTCAGTTTGCAAGCGAATCACAATATTTTCCCTGCCTGTGGCAAAGCCCGATCACTGAAGTATCCACATCACCACAGTTAGTTCTTTCATGAAAGTGGTCACTCCAGATTTCATTTAACTTAAATCACCTTTGTGTTTTGCTACATATAGTTTTGTACCCTGTGATACTCTAAGCCTGATCCAAACTCCATAAAGATAAAAATCTCAACACCTCCAAATCTGAGCTTTGCCTTCTTTATGGCTAAGGTTCTCAGGTACGTCAGGGCAGAGCAGATCCTGTGGAGAGGCTAACCTGCAGGAACAAGCAAGGTGGTGTTTAATCCACATGGCTTTTTTTCTCCTTCACTTATAAAATTTCACACATTTTCCACTCTTATTAGCACATTTGTCTAATCTCCGCTGGCTACATTCTGAAATGCAGTATAAAAAAATAGCATTTCCACAACATTAACAAAATGCTCATTTTGCAAGCATCAAGTTCTTTGTCATTCTACAAATGGAGCTATATTTTTGTATAGTAATCCTTTTTTATTCCAATAACTTCTCTCTCAGTACTTGGATGTTTCACATATTTATCCTAGAACTCTCACAAAAAGGGCAAAAGAAAAGTAGAACTTGGCTTCCGAGAGATCTCCCACAAATTGTCTTTCCAAGATTATTGCATTAGCACAGCAGATTAGCTTGATAGATTGAATATAATGCGCTCTCCTTTTAGCTAATGCTGCTTTACTGAAGGGGCTAACAAAATTAATTCTATCCAGGCCAGGATTACCTGACAGAGTAACTGAGTAATTTTGTGTGCTTACAGATAGGATGAAACAGACAGACTCATTTCTTTGCTCTGTTTGCATTACTTTGTTGGAAATTGCTTATCCATGGATTTACCCTTAGGGTCCTCACTGTGCATGAGGGTGCAGAGATCATTCACCACCTGGAGGGATCCAGCAGCCAAACACTCATCCTCAAGCAAAACATGTGGTTTAACTACATCTCCAGCTATGGTCCCTCATTGCCAGCACTTGTCTATCCCCATGCAGAATGAAGTGGCTGCTAACAGGATGCTGGTCCAAGAAGCCAAAGTGCTTGCCCAGGAGCTTGCCCAAATTGCACCACCTTCATCCTCCCTACTCTGGGTTCTCCCCATGGATT
>VWZY01007915.1:355538-399256 GCA_013399075.1 Chloroceryle aenea
GGGGGGGGGAAGGGGGAAAGTGCAAGGGATTGATAACTTTAGCTTTTACCTGTTTTGCTGAATGATGTCAACCTTCCTGGTGACAGGACTTCTTAGTTTATCCTGTTTCTGGAAGACCCTGATGTCAGTGGGCACTCTGTCAGCTCAGGCATCCCACAGGTTGCTCTGGAAGGCATTGCACTGTCTGTTTAACTCGCATTTATTCTGTAGTGGACAGTCACAGGTTAGCAGGCACATACTGAGGCTGTGCTAAGGTGCAAGAGACACATCCACCTGGCAGCAATAACAAGGCAGTCACAAGGGGAGACATGGGGCTATAATTGACCCAACCTGTAGTAAAGCAGAAGCCAGTGTGTGGGTAACCTTCCTCTGCAAGGCAAACAAGCTCCAGACTTTCCAATCTCTCTAATTATATGGTTACTACCAACAGTTTAAACAATCAACTCTTTTTGTTTTTTTCCCTTTTTTTTTCATATGCTCATCATTACTGTGTCCGTGCTGTGGAGCCTCATGCATTTCAAAGGCTTTCTCTGCTAGTAGAGACTGGAGTGGCCATTGCAAGGATTCTTTGAAGAAGAAATGCTAGCAGTGGAAAACTTTTGTAGGTTGCTGCTAACTTCAGACAATCTCCACAGTGTTAAAAAGCAAGAGAGGATATGAAAGAGAGAACATTCAGGCCACGAGAAGAGACTAATGGGAGATGAAATTACATATCCTAAGAAAGTCCTCTATGTGAGGCTAAGTGACAAAAGGAGTTTCATTCTTAGGGAGTTTAAATTATTAATATCTTGAAAAGAAGCCACTGTAAGGTCTTTTCTACTCTCAAATATAGTGAAAAACTTGTCAAATGCAGTAAAATACCGGAGAAAAAATAATGATACCAATCTACATGGGACAACACAGCAATCTCACTGGAAAGGAAGAAAATTCTTCATTGAGAGTGAAGTCTTATAATACCTAAACCTTGTTCTCTGGTACTTTTGTCCATGGAATTTAAATTGCTTTATCAAGGTGCCTAGGATCCCCTATTTTACCAAGGAGGGAGCTGAGGAAAGTTAGAGGCAGGTCTTTGAATAGGTGATTGCTATTTTTCTTTGCTCAGTTTGCAATCTCTGCAGGCTGGTTCTTAGAAACTGTGGAGGACCACAGACTCCATCTGCTTAATTTGCTTTTCAAAAGCTTGAGCAGGACTAGCATGACCAAATTCACCCCAAGTAACAGTAGAAGAGCATGAAATAACAAGTGTATTTCACAGTTCGGATTGGCATCCCTCTCTAGGGAATATGTGCTAGACGTTAGTTCTAGTCAAGTCACTTTGACAAAAAACAAAAGTTAACATATGCAATGGCAAAACTAAGAATCTAAATAAATGTTGAAATCCAACTCTTTTAGTCTGTCTGTCTTAAAATAGCCTGCTATACAATAATAACACTGCTACATTTATATAATTGACAGTGGGAACATCAAGCAGATTTGAAGCATAACTATTTTTGAGAGTATTTGGTGCTCCTGTGCTTTGACTGCTCTCCTTTTCCAAGCTGTCCAAGAGCTGTTTGGGAATTGGGATGCACAACCTGCACAAGCAAACCTCAGGGTCTGTGGCTTGACCACGCAATAATGCTGATTGTCAGGTTCCTGAAGCCAGATTGAAAACACACTGGGCACCAAAATGTGTCCTGTATAACACACTTACTAGTTCAGCCTTGACCCAAAAGTATTAATGAGTTAACTCTGCACCAACAGGGTTTAGGTCCGATCACAGATTGTCTCTCTGTGCTACTTGTAGTTTCTTGTAGATCAGGTAACGTCTGTGTTGCTGCAGGTCTGTGTTGCTGCAGCTGAGGTGGAAGCATGATCTTTCTGTCATGTGGCTGGGTTAACCCATCACCAGCTTGCAGACATACCTGCACAGGGCTGATTTTTAACTCCTCCAGGCTTCAACATTAATCCAGTATTAATGAATGAGGGATACCAGGCTCGTTGACTTCTGCAAATCAGCATAAAGGACTAAGCACTAGCAAAAAGTTATGCCCAACCCTGACAGGCTGTCTCTGTAAGCCTTTGGTTTGAGTTAAACACACATACTTCCCTTTTCAAATGACATTTTGTTCTCGTGAAGGTTGCAGTACTGACAACTGGCTTTGCTCAGCAATAAACCCTGAGTGAAGAGTGCAAAATACACTGCCCTGGCAGTTTGCCCGAAGCCTGTTTTGCTGTGATTTGCCTTAAAGAGGGGATATGTAAGTCTCCATATGCTTCACAGTGACCCTGCAATGGAGATGTCCTAGCACTAGGACTGGGAGACCTCACTAGGAGCAGGATGGATGCAGCAGTAGGGAGCTAGATGCCTTGGCACAGTGGGAGGAGAACTCAGGGAGCAGAGCTACAGGAGCAGCTGGAGGCTGAGGAAAGAGATATGGTTTCCAGCACCTTGTTTAAAACTTTGAAATAGATAAGGCAAAGCCTATTGTAGACTAGCCCAGAAAATGTACAGATCACACATGTCAAACAGTTCTACTTCTTTGCATCAATACTGTAAATCAAAAACAAATATATGCTTCGCTTTTCAGAATTATAATCTCTGGGTTTCTCTGTGTTGATTTTTCCCGTTGGACGAAACTGCCTCAGCTCCTATGAGTTTGTCCTCACAAGACTCCCTTTAAAAAAGGAGCAACATCTTATGTACAGAATTAATTTTCGAGTTTATGTATAGAGGTTTATTGATATCACTGAAAATCTCATGGAATCATTAATAAATGGAATAGATTCTATGTTCTTATCCATGTACACCAATTTATCTTCTTGGAGTACTATATTGTTGCAGGGAGTTCCCAGGATCAAAGTCCAGCCAGTACAGAGACATTATCTGATCAGCTACATGCTGCTAGTGATTGAAATAGAAATTTAATACTACAGGAAAAGAATGCAGTAGATCCTGCTGTAAAACTTACTTCATAATACTGGCTGACATATATGGCGTTTTAAATGCTGGTTAGCATGCCATCATATACTACTTGATTCCAGCTGCTGCAAGTAACCCAATACATCATGGTCAGGAGCAGCTCCAAGAATAATGTAAATATTGCCAGATGCTGGAAGTCCATATTAGGAGGTCCATATTAGGAGAAGTATTGCTCTGTCCTTCACATTAGTTGGGTTTGTGCCTCTTCCTTCTAAGAGAACCTTTTATTCACTTAGGCATTCATAAGTTAGTCTGTTGTGAGTTTGTGATTTACTTGTCCAGGGGAATGCTTTGGTATCACACTTTCTGTGAAGAAAGTGAGCCTTACTTTCAGATTTCTTATCATAAAAACGTATCATCTTCACCTAGAAATATATCTCCGGTTGACAGCGATGAATACAGTCCCACATAGCAGATGGTTCCATTATTATTCCTGAAAAGGTGTATGCACCTATGCAAAAATATAGATGGGCAAGGCTTTTTTTTTAGAAATGTAACAGATCCCCATGTAACTTCAATATGATCAGAAAGGAAGAGAATACTCTTGATTGAAAGACAAAAGCATGAGAGTGGTCCAGCACAAAGTTAGTATTTAAAATAAATTTTTATTTCTTTCTCCAATATCTTTCTCCAATATCTTGTATTTTTCATTCTCTTCACTCTCTACTAACAGTAGATACATATGGCCATATTTCCCATGTAACCAGATAGCCAAGAGCCATGGAAAGAAAAAATCTGATTAGCTATTTCATCTGTATATACATATTTTCTCCAACTTTTTAAAGTTTTTCCCAATACTTTGGTTTATTGTCTGTTTGTAAAACACCTTTCAAAATTATTTGGAATACGGATAAATTGAGGTATAGATCACCAGCAATATGAAATTAAAACCACAGGTGATTTTTCTTGTAACTTGAAGACTGAGAGGAGACTTCTCAAAAGCAAGAAAAGTTTAGTGAATATATTTTCTGTATACCCACAGAAATTGCCTTCTTGCTTCAGTGTATTTTTGTAAATCAAACAATGGCCTTTTAAATTTAGCTTAGAGGAAACTGCCTTTCTTCTTTTAACTTACCTTCAGATTGGGGGATATGTGTTTTATCTGAGGTATTTTCACTCTTTTTTTGTGTGAGAACTTCACTTACATAATATTGCCTTTCTTTAAAAAAAAAAAAGGCAGTCTCTACAAATGACACTATTAAATTATATGAACCTGGCCTATTCTATAAACATTAAGTGAAAGAAATATTGCATGCAATACTCAGAAATTTTTGAGGATTGTACCATGAAACTCTGCCAGTCAGGAAATTCATAAAACAACTGGCTCAGTCATAGGAGTCTACTTCAATCAAAACATGAGAGTAGTTTATTTACAGATGTTAGACTAGCATAGATCACTTCTGGATTGTGAAACATAACCCACTCCAGAGAGGAAATGGTAGAAGACCCTTGAAAAATGGTGACTGGAAGTTTCTACTGGTGACTGCAATCTAACTCTTCATCAAGACAAGCCTATTTCACAAAACACAAACCTCAGTATCACAGAACCATAGAATGGCTTACTTAGGCTGGAAGGGACCTTAGAGATCATCTAATCCAACCTCCCCACCAGGGGCAGACACCTCTCAACTGGACTAGGTTGCTCAAGGCCTCATCCAACCTGGCCTTGAATACCTCCATGTAGGACCTAAGTCCTATTTACCAGTTAAGCATTAATTTTGTTTGCCTGCAGTATCATCCTTTGCATTACCTACTTTTCATGGAAGATTCCAATACCAGCTGAATTTCTTTTATTCCTGATGGTATTCATTTTCCCTGTCCATCAGGTTTCAGTCCAAAATATTAGTTTTGGATGCACTATTAAGTGGCTTTTGATGCAATGTCAACATCTTGACTTGAAGGAGCGTACTCAAGTTTTTCATACTAAAACTTGGTTCCTGACATTGCTTTCTGAGATAAGGTATAGGCATTCTCCCCTCATGCGTTTAAAAAATCCACAATTTATTTTAACTTTTTTATTTAGATTTACAATAAGTAATTAAAAAGAAGTATCTGTATACCAAGCTGTGACTAACACTACCAGCATGGGCAGCAACATGAGAAAAAATATACTCTAATTTTGGTCTATTGTTGAAGTCTTTTCTTTTTTCCTTTTTTTTTTTTTCCCTACAAGTAAGATACTATATTTTTGACATTTTTATTGAATATTCTGTGAGTTAACTTTTTGAATATACAAGTGAACAATTAAAAATATTAAGAGCTGAGTCTATCCCAACACATATAAGGACATCTTAGGTCAATGTCTTATATTTCTCCACTATTTCAGGGTCTTGGCATGCTGGGCATGCTCTATCATCAATAAGGGACATAGGCATCTTCCAGTTGGCTAATTAGTTCACTGAAATCTCTCTGTTGACTGGAAAGGAAATTGGGATAATACATACTTCATTTAATTAGTTGCCTCATTTCAGCAAGATGCAGTAAGTGCCAGCAAGCTTGAAGTTATAAACTCAAGAACAGAATTTGGCACTGCATGTGTATGGTATCAAACTATGAGACAGGCATCCAAATTCATTCATCAGAAAACTTCACAGTAAAGCGCTAATTGAAGTACATGTTGAAGTAACATGTCTTTACCACTAGAAGGGAAACGTTTATAATGTTGTTCTATGAGGACTGGTTAAGTATAGACAGCATTATGTATGAGATTCATTAATAATCATAAGTAACAAATTGCATTAAAAAAACAGTATTTTTTTGTTGCAACATTTAAATCTGTGAAGCTATCAAACCACTCAGTGCATTGAAAGGCCATGTCTTACTGCAGCAGCAGTACATTTGGATACAGATCAAACAGCTCCACAAGTAGCACAGTTAGAAGCTTCAAATTACAAGTCTTAATTCTCAAGAAGTCATAATTACAACCAGTCCCTATCAACAACCTGTCCAGTCCTTGCCTAAAATTAAAATAGTCTTTTGTGCACATTATTAAATTCTAAGAACTGAAGATTACTGATCTCTTCCCTGCTACATGCCTCTTTTCTTGTTCTAATCTCCTTATCCTTACATATTCTCTCATAGCTCTTGTGAGGAGACCCGTAATAATTTGGGCTAAGGAGGCATTTGCATTAGTATTACATCAATGTGCTTTCACTCTCTTCTATCTTATCTAGGCAAATGAGAGTACTACATCACGCTTAGGGCCAGATGGTCACAAAGCCTTAACTAGGTACCCTGTATCACCTTAACTCTCAGAGAACATATAAAAAGTCCATAGGTTTGCCTCTACAGGAAGCCTGTATTTGTTGTTTGAAAGTATGCAAGAATCTGGCCTCCATGATGAGATGAGCATGTAAAGCCCATTTTGATGTAATGATGATTTGACAAATGCAGACTCCTGCTGATAGAGCTACTAATTACATTCTGCAACTGTGCTATTAGATCAGAGGGATTAATATATGACATTCATAAAAATTCCTCTTTTGATAGCTATCATGTGCATTAATTTAGTAATTCTTCATATATTGCTCTAGTCCAGTGAGACAAGGAATTACTGGCTCAAAAAGGACATATAAAGTAACATTAGTGTTAAGGAGGATCTATTCCTCTAAGTTTCTGCCATCTCTGCAGCTGCTTCTTATTTTCCTTTGGTATTTACATTTTCAGTACAAGAGCAGGATTTCATATTTTGTGCTGTGAAAACAAATGGAGTGCTTCTTACACACAACTAGGTGGCAAGAATGAATGTAGCTACAACACGTGAACTGTGAATACAAGCAATCTTCCACCAAGCCATACCTTAACTGCAAGGACCAGCTCCCAAAGGAACAGGATAATCCAGGCTGCACATTCATTTACTACTTAGTCTTTCAAATGGGTTGACAGGCAAGGATGCAGTTCTTGGTCTTTTCTGTGATGCATCCAAATGTTCCTGGACAATTATGCTTCCAGGACCACAGAGTCATTTGCAAGCATCAATTAATAAAGACCTGGGCAAATCTCAGTTGAGTGCCTGCAGAGACCTGAATGATATTGCAAATATCAGAGATCCCAAAGACATTGAGACTGTAAGGAACTTTAAAAAAAAAAAAAGAATGGAAGGTTTCTAAGTGCTTAAGCTTATGGAATGTATACTTCCATATCCTTGCTTTTAATGCAAGCTATCATTAGTGATGTGTCTTGGTCCAGACTCCAGGCTCTGACATGCCTTTTAGAAGACTCCTAATTTTTCTAAAGACCAGCTCTTAGTCTTGTAACTATAATTTAAGCCATAGAAGATGCCGCTGGCTCCAGGATGAGTGTTTTTACAGGATAGACACACGGTCTGATTCTCCTTTCTTCTAAGATGACCATATAGACACTAAGTAGCTTCACTGGAGTTGGAAGAAACCTGCAAGTGCAGGACTGATGAAAGTCAGTGAGGAAACCAAGGCTCTGCAGATGAGTAATTTTTACTGTTAATCGTGATAAATATAAGTCTGAAAGTTGCCTCCCTGATGCCATGCATCACCCAGCAGGCTCAGGCAGGGAGTCTGCTGAGATGGAAGCAGATATTTCAGAATGACATCTTTGCTAAATGCCAGTCTCCTTAAACAGAAGCAATCTTTATGGAATGAATACTGAACTTCTCTAGACATTATCTTTCTTATTTATTTGCCAGCTTTTCCGTTTTTCCAGACTTCTCCAATGCAAAAGCTTTCTGCTTAGGGAACTGCAGAGGTTCATAGTATGGGATGGCCTCAGGAACAGTCTTAGCTAGATGGACATAGTTTAAGCTAAAATATTTGGAAGTCCTCATAAGGGGCACATGAAGGTCCCTCAGTTTTTCACATGGTCCTAAGAGACTGCTTGTCAGGACTCTGGCAGACAGGCAGGCAGCCTGTGGACAGAAAACATGACATATTAGGGAAATAATTAATCTTCATTCCAAATTATTACTCACTGTATAAGAACACATTAATTAATCCCCTTTCTTACTGAAGAATAGCAAGAGAATCTCTTCACTGAGATGTAACACAAATTATTCCATCCACCTTTGCCGTCATCAGCAGCTTTGCTTGGCCTTTCTCCTGATCACACTTGTCCTTCTCTCCTCCTGATGCAAGGTGGAAAAGCCATAGTGGAAATCCAAACACTAACGCAGAGGTAAATCTCTTAGATAAGGTAAATTTAAAGTATTTAAAAAAAAAAAAATGTTAGAGATGAAGTAATTTGTTTCTGTATTCCATGGTATATTGATACATCAGACAAAAAGATGAAAAATGCAGGCACCTTTCATTACAAGAGAAGCCTTTAAAAAACCTTTGAGTGAGAGATCAAAGTACGTGACTCTCTCTCTGGCCTCATTCAGGTGAGTAAATCTTTTTTATACTCAGGCACATATGATGATTGAAGGCAGGTTTGCCTCAAACCCTCCACCTAAACACCTTAAAATAATTCAGACTTAAATTGATATTGCTTATATTTTGTATTCTAGATAAGCCATCTGACCTGCAGATGTGAGATGCAAAAGCAATTTTACAATATTTGGGGTTCCTTATACTTATTTATTGCTGTTCTAGACAGTGTATTAATAATAATACTACTGTAGGACTGGGGAGTTGTTGCCTTGACATTATTTTATATAGTTGCTTTTTTGTAAACTTTGGTTGGAAACATTTTTTGAATTAACATTTATGAAAAGAATAGAATTTGGTCTACAGATTTATTTCATTTGTACTATTTTAAAGTCAAAATGTGAAGTTTTCTTTCCACACATTTTAGCATAAATTATTCTAAAATTAATGTCTGATTAGAATAAAATACAATCTATGGACTAATTATGTACATATTTCAAAGTCTAATTGCCAAAAGTGAGGTAGCCTCTTTCAAAACCAGCAAGACTCAGTAATTCCTATGTGCAGAAAACAATTAGTACCAAGTTACTGCTACAGCAAATAGTCTTAAAAGCATTACAGATGAATGGTTCAATATATCCACAGTATAGAGAAGGAGGTCCACACAGTTAGAGAGTCCGGCTTTCCCTTTAATAGTCTCTGTAACATTTGCATAATTAAACAAAGTGGTTGTAATATTAAGGAAGGCCACCTGGGGAGGGATCTCTCTGAAATTACACCCTCCTCCTATTCATGCCTGTCGTTGGTTAATCTCAGCCAGCAACTAAGCACCATGAAGCTGATCACTTGCTCTTCGATGGGGAGAAGTGGGAAAAAAAAAAGTAAATCACTTGTTTTCCCAGAACATACCTTTTCTGAAAACTTCCAACTTCTATCACTAAATACTATATATACTTTATACTTCGGCTAAATAATGATCCTAAATTAACTGTTGTTAAGCTTTTCAGACTAGCCAATCTCCTTCAGTTTTATGCTTGCATAATAGCAATGAGCCAATTTCATCTGTCCTCAGACTTCTTTTTCAAATGCTTTCAGCTTTGTAAGAAAGGAAAAACAGTTTGAAACATCTTTAAAATGAACAGAGGGTGGGGATGGGTTCCTGCATTGTTTTGAATGGCTTTGCCAGTAAACTGAAAAACCTGTCATACAACAGTTGCCATAAGTCACAGGAAAAGAAATAATTCTAGCATTTGTTAATGCAACTTCAGGGAGGGAAAGAAAAATATTTAAAAGATTGAAAGAAAATCAGTAAACCTAACCTTCCTTCTATTTATCTGTAGTTCAGTCAAGTGGATTATTTCGAATTATGATGAAGATGCTCAGATAGCTAGGGTTTAGCTGGTGTGGGATTTAGCAGAAACTTCCCTCATGCTTCTTTCCCTGCCTGGGAGATGCTTACTGTAAACATTCACAGAGTATGGGTAAAATATTGTTTAAACTAAGCTGCCTTTGTAGAGCAACACAGAGCAACTGCACAAAACAAGGCAGAGGGAGAACAGCCAACTGTAAATCAGCTTCTGCTTTTGAAGCTTGCAGATCATATGGTGCATGACCCAGTTAGCCACCCTTGATGCCAGATTTGCTCCACTGCCACTAAAAAGTCTTCAGCTATGTTACTATTGTTTTCTTCTGGCTGGAGTGTGGGAGGAAAACATTTTAGTGCATGATCAGATTGGTTCCAGACAGCTAAACTGGACTCTTAGATGAAACTCCTGTTTGGATTGTCATAATCTCAAATCTCAGGCTCCATGGCATGCTCCTCTTCAGCCTTGGCAAACCCTGTCTGATATCCAGGCAGAGCAGGGTTGCCGAGAGCACTCTTTTTGCCGATCTCCTTAATGTCAGCCTGCTTCCCTCGCTCTTCCCCAGCACAAGGTTCTTGTCCTTGCTGGTGCAGCTGCTCAGTGGCTATTGCCCTTCCCTATCTCTACTGTTCCCCATCTCCTGGCAAACTCCTCTCTCACTAGGTATCAAGAGGGGACCATCTGCTTCCTGATATTGACTTCTGTCTCTAATTTTCAAACCAGGGCCTTCAGATGTACTTACCTGCTTGGAAGATGCTTCCTTTAACCACCTACAGAGCAGCTAGGTTGCAGGTGTGCTGTAGCTTGCTGCTTTTCTGCAGAAAAACAAACAACCCAAACAAACAAGAACAACAACAAAAAATCACACATGCAAAACCCACAAACAAACAAACCGAACCAAGCAAAAAAAAACCAGAAGAAACCTTCTGCAGAAGAAGCCTTCATCCCAGAGAAGGGTTTCAGGGAGTGTGTGTTCCAGGGAGTGAAGGGTTTCAGGGAGTGTGTGTGACGGAGTGTAAGCTCCATCAAGGCTTATAGTACATCCAGTAGCAATGGATCCATTTGAAGTCAAGAATATACAGTCTGAATATACCAGGGATCAGGTCATTCCTGTTGCTTCTGGGGGATGGCCAGGGACCATTTCTTCCATCTCCTGAGGTCAGTCATGAGGCTCACAGTGCCGAGGCATGCTGCCTGGGTGTCACATGAGCTCTCTGAAGCAGTCACATCTTTCTTGGACGATAACTGCTTGTGCATAATGCATCACTGCAGTGTGACACCCTGATGATCTATTATTCAAATGACAACAATACCCAAAAACCAAAAAGCCATGCTTGGATTCTGTATAATCTCAGGATAGCAATCAACTTCCGAATGCACGGGTGGCTGCTTCCCTGGCACCACATGTCTCACAGAAGAATGCCAGGCTTGCAACCCTTAATTAGTACTTAATAAACTGAAAAGGTGTCATTTACACCCCTCATTTACCTCTAGGAGAGAGACTTATACTTCTTGCTGCCTCTGTGCCTTTCTGGGATTCAGGCCTTCCTGTTTTCCCTTTCCTCTCTACGGCGATGAATAGAAAATACAATGGTATCTTTAAGCTGACCAGGACAGTTCATTTATTATGATTGGTGGCAATGTTCGTGCAGCTAGCTAGCAACACCAAAATCACATCTTTTTACATGTAACACTCAGCTAAATCGATTCAGGAGCTGTATTTCAGCAAAATGTGCAAGGCAGCAAAGGCAGTGTCCTGTGATGGCACAGACACAGAGTCTCCCCACAGAAGTGAGTCTCCATTTTGCTGTATTTAACAGGATGAGAATATGGTCTTTAGACACTTTAAGTAATTGTTTCAAATTGCTACATCTATCCAGAGAATATAACCTCCCCCATTGCTATAGGGCAGGTTATATTCTAGTTGCTAGGTAAAGACTGCGGACTCCGGACTTCCAGTCTGATGCTGGTTGTGCCAGTCACCCTTTCTGTGGTTTCAGCAGATCTGGCAATACATATGTCACCACTCTTTAAAATGGAGGTTGTACAAACGAAAGGAGGCCATGCACGCAAACACATGTCTGCCGTCCCTTATGGCTGTCAGGAAACCACTAATTTCCATTTGCTGTGCAAAGGCAGTGCCTGGGATGATACAACCTTGCTGTATAATGGGACACTAGTTACACACCAGCAACATTAAAAAAAATTCTTCATCCACAGACAGCAAAAAAGGCTTTAAACTGTGTTATGTCCAGTGAAAATATGAAGAATATTGAAAGAGTTTATTATTCATGATACAAAAAAAGAGAAGTCATTAAATGTAATTTCAAGAAAATTAATGTGAAGAGCAGGTTTATAATATAAAACATATAAAAGCTTAAGAACAACATATAAATGTTCTTTTTGTCCCAGAGCAGACATTTTCTGAAAAACTATTTCAAAATACACTCATTCTGATTTTGTAATAACTTTACCTCTTTCAAGAAATTATTCCATCCACTTACACCTCTAAATACTGTCCTTTACTCAGCCTTAAAAGTGCTCTTGAATTAACTATCATTAAGCTTTTCAGCCTTGTCATTCTCTTCTTGTTACCATGTAAGCATAAAACTGCCAGGCCCTTTCAGCTGACCTCAAACAAACAAAGCAGTGTTGTGGATAAAAATGTTAGTTGGCTAAACCAGTCTCACTGACTTCAGCAGTGACAAGGTTTCATCCGGAAGTTCTTCTCTAATACAGTGTCTTTCTGAAGCTGTGAAGGCTAGGCTTGACTAAAGGTAGCAAAATACATGCTGATGACCTCCAGCTAAGGTGCTGATCCTTGCACAATGGACTTCAGCCTACTGGTAACAGATTTCCATTTCTCGGGTGCCTTCTAACCCATACATACCCGTGGGCAAAAGACCAAAAGCCTGGTTCTTACTGGAATGACACAGACCCATATCTGCACAGCAGGTTCAGCAAAAAGCGTGGTGTGCAGCTGCAAAGCTCTGTAGGGCAGTCTTCGTATACCACAGAAAGAGATCTGGAGCATCTTCACTGCTAATTTTGCTTTACTATTTCTGAGTAGGACTGTGGCAGATTCAGAAGTCACAATGTGATTTAAGAGCCTAAGTCTCTGTATGTTTCACTCATGAAAGTTCTGAAACAACTCCAAACCCTGCATAGAGGTTCTTCCCCATTAGCTTGACAGAATTTAGTGCATGAAAGGAATGTTGGCATTGAGATTACTCACATATTTAAAGGTGTCTGAGCTGATACCTGCCTTTCATATCTTGATGCTGATCCTTTTGCAACGCCTCCTGGATCCGAGTGTTGCCTGATGTGGATGGGCTTATTTTTCTGGGAACACAGCTGTCCTGTCTGAGCCTATGAAACATGAAAACACAGGCAGTTTTGTATATAAAAACACCCCAACAAAATAAATAAAAAAAATTCTAGGTTGCCTTTCAAAGAGCTTTGTACCATTCTGTGCCCATAGAATTGACTCAGTGGGGCTCCCAGGACCCAGTGCCGGCTGAAGAATGTGGAGGTTTTATGCTGGGTCTAGTGATGGGAAGCTCCTTCAGGTCACCAGTTGCCATAGAGGTATACTGGGTAACAGAGCAAAGGAGATGGGTTTGCAAAACACAACAGTTTGGTGATTACAAAAGGAAATCTTTAATGTGGACCTCTTATCTGAATGGGAGAGAAAGAAAAATCCAGTCCTGAGCTTCCAAATACTGAACTGAGGTAAAAGAAAGAGGGCTTCAGGGAAGTGAGCATTAATCAGTCTGCGATACATTTCATTATTTAAAAAATAAATTCTCTTTCTACTAAATTAAGCTAAATCAGTAGTCCCGTAGTAGTGAAATCTGTCCTCATTTTCTGATCACTCTCCTTCCTTGCAATGGGGACCATTCTGTGAGGTGCATTTCTGGTCTAAAAAAAGTAAGCAAACATAAGTACTTTGGTTATGACCATTTCATTTGGAAACACGGTGCCTTCAGAAAATATCACTGAGTTTTGATCAGTGATAACATTTGCAGAACAGGTTGATATATCCATGCTAGTGGTTTGCATCTGTAGAATGACTTACACAGGCATGTCAATTTTTAAGTAATTTGACTTTGGAAACATTTTCCTCTTTTTTAAAGCTCGATCAATTATTTATTTATTTATAACAGAGGAATCATTCCACATCTTCCAGGATTTTTTAACATATAATAAGCTTTTTCCATTCCAGAATTGCCTTTTAGTTAATGGACAAAGTTTAGCAATACTTGTCAACCTCATCTCAGTGCATTAAGCTTTGAAAGTAATAGAGTATAAAGCTGTGATTTGAATTAAATAAACATCTGAGAGATTCTTTTCAGTGAATGCCAAGATATTTATTCTAAATAAATAATGAGCTCAATTGATTTATATTTTAAATGCTTTCTGCTTTAAAAAAATATATATTGCTGGAGATCAGGCAAGTAGTTACTAGTTTAGAATGTAAAGAAAAAAAAAGTTAAAAAGCTAAAAAATCTTTTCATTTATGGGGAATAACAGAAAATGTTGTTTCTCCTAAGACTGTCTTTGGAAATTTTATATGTCATTAAATATTCCTAGTTTTGGACATTGAGCTGTTTTTGACTGTCAACATTACTTACTCCCACCTGGGATGTTTCACATACTAGTCACCTCAGGATACTGTGAGGAGCAGATCTGCCTTTATGGAATTCTGTACAAAATAACCAGGTTTCAGCACAAATCAAAAATTAATAAGGAGTCATCAAGTAGGGAAACGATTGCAGTGGTAACTAACTGTTCCTGGCAAATCAGGTGTGTCTATGCAGATGATCCTCTTAACACTCAAGGAAAATGGAGGGTGGTGTTAGGAAGGGACTACTACTCCCTTCCCTTCAATTAAGGAATTTTCACATTTAAAAAAATATAAAGGAAGTCTTTTTTTGGTAGTTCTGTGAGCCATAGTTAGAATCATAGAATCATTTTGGTTAAAATCATGAAATCCAACCATTAACCCAACACTGACAGGTCACCACTAAACCACAGCCCTCAGCACCACATCTAAACATTTCTTAAATACCTCCCAGGATGGTGACTCCACCACTTCCCTGGGCAGGCTGTTCCAGTGCTTGACAACCTTTTCTGTGAAGAAATTTCAACATACCTACCTAACTTTGTGTTTTCTGCAAAGTTCCTGAGGATGACCTTGATCCCCTCATCCAGATCATTAATAAAGATATTAAGGAGAATAGGGCCCAAAACTGAGCCCCGGGGAACACCACTTGTGACCGGTCACCAGCTGCATTTAACTCCATTCACCACCAATCTTTGGGACCGGCCATCCAGACAATTTTTTACCCAGCAAAGAGTACTCCCATCCAAACCATGAGCAGGCAGTTTCTTCAGGAGAATGCTGTGATAAACAGTGTCAAAAGCTTTACTAAAGTCAAGCTAAACAACATCCACATCCAATAAATGGGTCACACATTCTAAAAAAAAATTTAAGTCTTTTTTGGTGAGCCATATTTATGAGAAAACATCAAGACTGTTGCTTGTGTGGATTTTTTTCACTGCATTAAGTCCCGTGTTCATACTGGGACAGTACCCGAGCATATTGGCATCTTAAAAAAACACAGATCGTCACAAAGACACTCTGAGAGTGAAGATGCCAACAGGCAGATGATAGCAAAGTGCCACAGAGTTGTATTTCTGCCTTTCATATTTCCATCAGACTTCACCCACCCACTCCCCATCACCTTCTCAGACATGCATCCCAGCTCTTTTGAGGGCCAGAATAAAGCACTGTGCTCAATATCCACATTTCTCAGACTGAAGAGACCTTCCTGGCTGGAAGTAAGAAAGACTTCATTTGGTTCTTTGAAACTCTCGTGAACATCTGCATACCACAGTCTGCTGTGTTTTAATGAGGTATTTTACACACTTACCTCTAGTTAATGCAGACTAGGATGCACCTATCCATGAAGTTATTTAGTTTTGGAAGCCCCTGAGCACTCCTGTGTAGTGCAGTGCTGCTCCTGAAGATGCCCCAAAGCTCTGCAGCAGGGCAGAAGCTGTCTCCAGCCTCTTCCCCCAACCCTGGGGTGCCCTTCCTTCTCCTGTTATAGAAAGACACTGTAGCCAAGAGGGCAACCCCAGGGTATTTCTGGGGGATGGGATTTACACCCCCTCAACTCTGCTTGTTCTTTCTCTGGCGCACCATCAGGGCACAGACAGCCTGGCACAGCCAAAAGACAAGTTTCTGGCCCTGGGACAACCTGGCCCACTGCAATTTATAACAGAGCTTCCATGAAATTACTTTGTTGTAACTTTGTCAGTACCAAATGAATTCACCATAATTAGCACATTCAGTGTGAATCCCAGTGGAAGCAATAATGATTTCCAGTTTATTCAAAAAGGTTGTTATTTTCCCTAACAAAAAATTATGACCTAAAAATATCTGATGTATTTCTCATTACTTTAGTGACTATAATGATATGTTTGGAAGAAACACCAATTTTCCCATCTACTGCTTTTGACACAACAACAATTAGTCATAAGCTAGGAAAACAATACTTGCATTAGTTAAGAAGTGGTGAGAAATACACAAATGTTTCTGTATTCATGGCTGCTGCAGTATTATTTAGTTACTTATTTGGACTCAATTTGTAGGAGAAGGGATTTGGAAAACATACCCTGTAAAAATTCAAATTTGTTGATAGCAGAGGCAAAATAATTGCATTTCATAAGGATAGTCCTCCCAGAGGAAAAAAAGATACTTTGGTAGCATCCAGGTATCACATCATGTAATGAAAAAAAATAATGCCATTGTCAGGAAACCACAGCTAGCCTTAGGGTAGTAGTGTTTGTCTCCTCCTTCCAGAGCGAGAAGTTAATCACATCATGTTATCTCTGTCTTGTCACTAAGTTCAGTTGCTGTATCAGTAGTTATTAAGGTAAACATATGGAAAAATACATTTGTAAATGTTCTCCTTCATCATTTACTTTGTTAGTCTTTACTGGCATGTTTCTTGGTCACTTCTTTTATTCATCTATTTGATAAACATAAAAATTGATAAAAATTAAAATTGTCACTATTAATATTTCAGATATTAAAAAAATCTTTTCTACCACAACTTCATTGCATTATTTTTCCCCTTATTTTCCTCTTCTTTCCTCTTCCCAAATCATTTTCCCTCCAGACATTGTTCTTTCAGCTATTCTCTTTGCACATCTTACACTTGCTTTCCAGTATTGTAGCATTTTTTGTGCATCCATCTTCATAAATAATGCATGGGGGAAGAATCCACAATTTCTCTGTCAGTCCTTATCCGGAGAACAGGTTCATTCTCCCAGTACCAACAGGCAAGTCATAGACACACATCACCCTTGCCATACAGATTGTTTCTCTCAAAATAAGCTGTGTCTTTCTCAACTTTCCTGGCACCGTGTTCTCATTATGCTGTTATGAATTTGCCCGTTAAACATAAATCTAATGTAGGTTCAAAGTATAGACTTCTAAAGCCACCATTTATAATTTTAATGATGGAGGGATGGTGGCTGAGGTCTGCAGTTCTCTGAAGGTCCAAGTCTGTTTTACTCCTCCATGTGGACTTAGAGCCTTCTCATGTGGTGATGGAACATAGGTTTGGGGTACATATGCTATTTCTCTCTCTCACAAGAGAAATCCCCAAGCCTGGCTGCTTCCAAGCCAAATATTAATCTCCAAGCATGAGATACAGCTGCATGGATAGAAGACATGTGGTCATGGGCCTAGCGCATGAGAAGTAAGGTTTAGGTCCCATAAAAGTCAAAAGGAAAATTGATTCTTGCTCAATGCAAAACCAGGTTCTACCACAGCATGAGGCTATTTCTCCATTTGTTTCTTTTTCTTTCAAAGTTAGATAGCTTCCCTCCCCCCCCTTCTTCATTTCTTATTATTTCTGGTAGACTAATCTTGTTCTGGTAATTTCTATATCGTGAACACTGAAGTAAAAGTTTTTGTTTCATAACTGTTCACCCTGCAGAATTTGGGTTTCTGCTGTGGATTTTGCCTTCCAGTTCCAATTACACACAAAGACACACTAATAAAACGTAGAATAACTCGCACTACTTGCACTTTTTTAAGCCCTACTGCTTATAGGAGGAGTGATTTAAACATGACCTACCGCGTCAGCTAGACAACTCAGTCTCATTATTTTCTACAGACAGTGAGGATCATCTGTTATTAATGAAGCTTAATTCATTCACCTCATCTTCCTTGTTGAGTTCCCTCAGCAACACACCCCAAACAAGAAGCAAATAAGGATGGAAATGTTTTTTTAAGGATTCAGCATTAGCACAGCCCAAGCTCTCCCGGAGAGAGGCTATGTGAATGCTGCCATGGCAAGACAAGTTCTCCTTAATGCTTCTTCTTTACAAAAATTCCTCTGAGAATGTCTTCCCTCTGACAGATGGGGGGCCAATGAGCCCCACCAAAGCCAATGTCCAGTGATGCTCCAGCTTCAGCTGCTGACTCTGTCCCTCTACAGACAGGGGCCCTTTCTCAGAGGGTCCGGGAGCAGGGAACAGGCTTTATTTCACAGGGAACACCTGAGTTAGGAAAAATCAGTAAAGTGGAGAATGGCTTGCACATCTCCTCCCTGAGGTAGGGTTTGAAATGCTTTACAAAGTGTCAGCCCCAGTTACTGGTCAATAGCTGAGTAGTTCAAAAGTCATTGTGCTTTACTTATATAATTGCTAGCTCCTCATAAAGAGCAGATACATCAGATTATAGATCAAGAAATGAATGTATATGAATGTTTCCAGGCCTCCTGAGCCCCTCCCTCAGCTTAAAAAGCCCTTTGAAGTTAAAACATAAACAAACATCTAATTACATTAAGAAAATCCTTATGAACAAGACACCTTACCATCAGAGAGAAAATTTTACCCATAATTTATTCGGTGCTGATATTTCAATGTAAAATCTTTATCTGCACAATTTTTAAGGCATCTTACCTCTCGGTGACTTCTGAAAGTCTTCAAGTGAAAGTTCATCTGTATCAGGAGCCCAGGAGAATATGCTTTTTCTCTTTAAATTCCTTATTTTACTGTGGTCACTACAGAAAATTTGCACTGTTGTGATATTCTGTAATAATATCTCCAGTTATGAAATAGTTGGTTTAAGAAATTTTATGAGAAAACCCTTATTTGTGAAGTTCATTGACAGTTCAGACTATGAGGGAAGATGGCCTGGGTTCACACAACAAGCAACATATACCCAGCCCCAAATCTGGATTGTATGCCGAGAAAGACAAAAGTTGTTAAGCAAGAGCTCTCTGTTGGCATTAACTTCAGGCCTGATGTAAACAGTGCAAATCATTTATCAGGTGCTAAGTAAGTTCCAGATTCTCAGAGATGACTCGGATTAAAGAGAGAAGAGTAATTTCTGTATCTCAGTAGGTGAGTGATCTGAAGTCCATAAGCTGCCACAGCTGCAGATATTAATGCTAATTTTCACTAATTTGGGAAATCAAGTCAGCTATGTAAATCCTTCATCATCACTGCATCCAAACTTAAAAATCAGAGACATAAGTTACAAAAAACACAGACTCTATGGGGGTTACCAGCCATGCTTGAGCAGCCCACTGGGCTTCAAAAGGCAGTAATAGAATGAGTTATCCTCCTGAAGGAGGATGGAGGTGGCTTGGTGGACAAGGTAGAACTGTCCCATTCCCTCATTTGTCAGAGCATTTTAGGCTAATTCAGAAAATTAGTACTGGCTGCACCCTATTCTGACCCTGTGGGCAGCACAATGGACCCCAGGGATGCAGACAGTGAGTGAAAGGAAGTAAGGAGGAATATGGATCAGCTGCGTGTGCCTCTCCTCATGCTGCTGCAGAGCTGTGCTGGCCATGCCTTAGCTGTAAATGAGGGAACTTGGTGGCTGCCGTAAAATGTTTTACCAGCCCTAGGGGCTGCTCCAGCAGTGCCGAGTGACTACAACCTTGGAGTGAACACCAAAATGCCAGCCTCTGGGGCTATGCACAAGCAGATGCAGTAGCTGTCTTTCCCCTGAGTGCTTCCTGACACTGAAGAAGTCCTCAGAGAGGTGAATGAACTGTGTTAAGGCTGATTTGCATGTCAGTCACTCATACCACTACTTCAGAGCTAATGATCTGGTTCTTAGCATCTTTGAAAATATCAGTTGCTACTGAAAATAATAAGCAGTACTTGTGTGCATCCCAAGCAGCTAATGCCCATAAAAAGATCACACAGCATGAAAGGAATTGCCAAGGAAAAGTATGCACCCAGTTGAATCTCTTGGCAACAGCTAAACTCCAGACTAGCTTAAAATTAGCCCCAAAGGCAGCTGAGAGCAGTTCCATACATTCCATGTCACATGTGAAAATTTCATTGTCTGAAATGGAAATGGTTCATAACTCACAAGGCAGTGCAAGAGCACGCCAAGCAGAGGACCTTTAATTGTATACTAGAAGAAATAACCTTTTTAACGAGCAAGTTTACAGGGGCTACCGTAACCAGAAAGGGAAAAAAAAGAAACTCTTTGTGTTGTCTGCTTCTGGAACAATTTGCCTTTATCTGTCCTACTCTCAGAAATTTTTTGAGTTCTGTTCACAGTGTAATCTTTAATTCTTTTTAGCATCTGGAAGACCAGCATTCAGTTTGATAATGCAGAAGGTACAGAATCCTGTGCTCTGCTGAATGAAGGACCGACAGCTGCGTCTGCCTCTGACCAAGGACCCTGACATAAGCAGGCATATGCTATGTAAAGCATGTTTCACTTGCAAGGGCAACAGTATTTTTGCTGTTCTTCAAGCCTTTCATTCTCGGGCCTCAGGAAAACCATATCTTGCTTGGGCTTGCTGTATCAAGGATGCATTGAGAATTATGTTGTATGCATGTCAGATGTCTCTCTAGGAAAATATGGGTTAGTTCTGAATGATGAAAAGCAATAGATTGTTCACTCCGTGTATGTGTACATGTGTCTGTATATCATGTGTAATACTCTAATATCTGGGGGTTGCAGATGGAGGTGTTGAGTCTGAGTGCCTGTGCATAGAGGAGGAGAACTGATGTAGCTGTGACTAACTTACATGTCAAAAGCGAGGCATGTGTGTGCTTGTAAACTTGAAATAAGGAAGAACAATCTACACACACACTCTCAGGCAGGAGTAAAAGCCTGCAGACATTTCAGGATTGACAGTATGCCAGACTATCCAGAGAGCTGGTTGGTGGAAAGTTTGGGGTTTTTACAACTTGTAAAACAAGAACTCCCAGAAGACAGCCAGTCTGCAGGCAATTAGGAGGAACCTGCAGTACCCCTGTGTTAGGCACTTCGCTTGTATCGAGGCAGCATGTAGCCAGGTGAGCATGGGTGTTGTTACACATGCTGGTTCAAGTGGGACGGTAGGATCCCACCAAATAACTTTCTGAGTTTCTTCTGTGTTGCCCCACAGGAGGGTTTTTAGTATCAGTTTTCCATATAGATGGGCCAAGGGGCTCCACATCTCCATGCTGTGCCTGGGAGAAGCACGTTATACTTGGGAAAAAGAAGTCTCTGTCTTCCAGCAGACTTTACAATTCCCCCCCTGCTCCTCCCTAGTAATTAAGACCAAATAAAACTGTTAGGACCTCCTCAGATAGCTTAATTTCTCATGCAAGCTATATGGGCTTCCCTGTTTAGTACATGCAGGATACATTTTAAGGGTCTCGTGAATTATTTTGGGTAAAGCAAGAAGAAGCATGGTTCCTGAGGGAGGTTAATGTGGCAGCAGCTCCACAAATAGGTACCCTGGACCTCTGCCCAATTCTCCATTCTTCTCAGCTCCTTTCCACTTAGGTATGATTTCCAGGCAAGCGGGAGCGCAGAAGGCAAGGGGTGCACAGGATTAGCTGCCCCAAGGCAGGGAGATGACTGGGGTGGCTGTGGGGTGCTTGTCTGATGGCTGGAGGGGATCCCCAGGGTCTCCTGCCCTACTTGGCACAGAGTTCAGGTATGATTGGAGATAGCTAGAAAAGTGCAGCATGCACAAAGAGGATGTCCGCAGCCAGCTTTCATAGCAGGCAAACGAAGGTCCTGTAGATCCAAGCTCATTGGCTTCATCAGATTACATGCATGGATTCCTCAGAGTTTGTTTCACTTTTGCAAATTCTGGGAGTTGTTTTGAGCTTTATTGCTCCACAGGGATAAAAATTAGAGAACGGGCATTTTACAGAATTCCAGCATTGTTTCATTATGAGAACTCTTTTCTTTCTTACCTTGGCACTGCAAAGACCTGCATAAATTTAATTACATCATCTGTTCCTTTATTATAAAATACAGTCAAGAGAACAAATTCATCCATGTTATACTCATTATAATAATCAAGATCTCACTACATCATCTTTCTCCTGAAGATAACCATTCCCCATTTTTGTTCTCCTCATTAAATGTAAGCCTCACCAAATCTCTAACTTTGCCAGTCTTTCTTGGATCTTTTCTAAGTTATGTTTTCTCTTGAGATGAGAAACAGTATTGAAGAAAACATTCCAGATACATTATTTATATTTATACACATATACATTCTGTTTGTACTACTCAGTTCAGTAGTTTCTATCTCTATTTTATGAGTTTTATGAGCATTTAGTCATCATTAATGCACGATGTTCACTGCTGCTATACATTTCAGTGATACCCAGAAATTCTTAGTGATTTCCAGACCAAGGCTGGAAACCAGAAATATATGAATACATGATTTTTTTTTCTAACATCTACACCTGTTATATCTAATAAAAAAGTCTCTGACTTCAATTACATGTATATTGCCCAATATATAAATCTATTTAAATTATTTAAACAAGTTTCTTATAATTTTCTTTGCCTTTTACTAATGAATATCACTTAGAATCAAAGTCCCTGAGGCACAGCAGGAGGATTTGAGTTTAAGATCTGCTCAGTCTGGAACCACAAGTGGTTACCTCTGTAGTCATGAAGGGCTATGTGCAGTATGCACCTATATTTCTAATTCTCTATTGCTGATGTACATCAGTGTTTTAAATGGGAGGGTATGTGTGAGAAGGAAAATGGAGACCTTGTGGGGAAAAGGAGCTGTCAGAGCTTTCTATATAGGTGAACAAGTGAGAGGAGTTGAGAAGCAGAAAAAAGCAGAGAAGTAGGAAGGAAGGCGGGCAGTGGATTTTTCAGATCGAGGGTCATTTACCCTAATGCCATACCATCCGCAAGGAGATGTGTTCACACAGTCAGTGGTCAGGACAGTCGGTCTGCTGGGCCAGCGCTGCTCTGAGCAGCGAGCTGTGACACTGCCAATTCCTGCAGTGTGACCTGCAAGCAGGCAAGCTTCATGTTGAGACTGGTTCATTTTCAGCCCTGCACATGAGCAAGTGTCACAACCACAGATGAACTGGTGCGTGACCAGTTATGGTGCCAGAGCAAAAAAAGCCAACAGAGACACTTACCATTTGGATGTGAACAACCAGCTTGGTTCTGTCCATGGAGTCCTCAAAGTGACTTTAGAGACAGGTGCTCAGTAACAGATGCTTTCTATCTGCACCCTATGCCTTTGGTGTGATACACACATAAACTGACTAAAGCCACTTAAAATGTGGCCATTTGAGTCCTACCCTTCAGGGTTTATCACTGACCCCTACTGTGGGCACAGCCAGATCACAGTTCTGCAGCAAACTCAGAAGAAACCAATGAAAGCAGCAAATAATCTTGGCAAATAGCAAGGCAAGGATTACAGAGGGCAGATGGCCTGAGGCCCTTAGGTCCTTCCAGGAGTTTCTTAGGGTGTCAGTTTAGCTCTCAGAGTTCTAGATCCTTTCTTGAATGCTCTCAAGAGTTAATAGAGAGGCAGACATATCCATCCCCTCCATGGACATGTGGGAAGCATGTCTGTTGCAGCACCAGCATTTGTTGCCTGACTTTGGGTAATGTGAATACTCTCCCTCTTCGTGAACATCCTAAAGAGACACCTGCCTGCTTACTGTGTACAATTTGTCCTTTATTTCTGCTCTTTGAGCTTTCTTTTTTTTGCCTTTTACCACTGACCTTTACTTCAGTTCAAGTCCTTCAGATTTTCCTTCTCTGAAGAACATGATCTTGGTGGCTTTTACGACACACTTGTGTTATGGGTTATAGGTTTTGAATATATGCACCCAAAAGCTACCCAAGAAGCTAACAATATTAAAAAATTAATTACTTTGTACTGGAAGGAGTTCCACACCTCAGGGATCCTCATCAGGATGGACTGAGTAGAGGATTCATTTCAGAGGGGAGACATAATCTGGGGCTCTCAATACAACTCCTACAGACACATTGCTGAAACATGGGTATGCCAGAACAACTTCCTTATGTAAACACCAACTTCATCATATTAATTACACTCTAAAATTCATATGCACTCACTCAATATTTGCAAATGATCTGCTTTCATCAGAATTCTGTTTTTCTCTTTCTGAGCTGCACACATACACTTTGTGGCCCATAAGAAAGTATACAATAAAAAGAAATTTAAATACCACCTGGCCCAAGCCTATATACATTTGGAGAGAGCTGCAATTTACTCAGCTGAATTCATTTCCCAACAGTATATTTAAGGGTAGAATGTAATTTCAAGGTTTAACGGCTGATAAAGCTAATGTTCATGTGGGAGAAACAAAAGGTGCTGTCACTGCTGCAGAGAGCTCCAGTGCAGATCCATTCACGTACATTCCTGTGCTGAGATGATTCTCCTCAAAAACCTGACACTCTCAGACATGTTTCCTGAGGAGTGTACAGGCTGTGGGGGCAGCCATGGGGTGTAGTAGGGTGTGAGGAGGACTGGGGGGAGGAGATGAGAGGGTGAAGGTGCTGGGACCTAGTGGCAGGGCTACAAGGGGGGGACAAAGGGGACAGAAGGGTATATAAGCAAGAGGTCAGGGCACAGAAAACACCTTTTTCTTCACAGCTGGGAAGAGAAAAGATACAAGCAGCAGGAGCAGAGGGTTGTGAGAAAACAGGGATTAACTACTGGGTATAGCCTGTGGTCCTGCTCCTGCTGGGAGGACAGCCCCCAGATGACACATGGTTGATTGCTCAGCCTGGAAAGGCACCATCACTTGATGACCTCATTGCACTAAAGCCATTTTCCCTTCTGAGGGTACCAGCTGGCTCCTCATTGCCAAAACCTGGCTGAAGATCAGTTTAAAAAACAACCACTGCTTTTTTGTGCTTTTCCCTTATGAGAACTCCTGTTCTTGCTTGTAATTAAAGCTGGGATTTGAGCAAATGCCAAGACAAAAGGAAGGCACTGTTTAAAGTATTCTCCACAAGAGAGCTGAAAAAGTATGTTTTAGGCAGTTCTAGCCCAAATAATCGTCATTTTGCTAAGCTGAACTGCAAGAGTTTTCTGTACCGAGAGCCAAAGCAAGTCTCTTATCTTTGTGTACTTGTCAAGGATGGTAATTTAGTTTATAAAGAGTCATTCAATTTGTACTTAGTAAAGAAAATAAAACCAATGTTGAAACACAAGGGGAAGCTGCACTTCAACTTTGAAGGGCCCACAAATAAGAAGGGCCAAATCTACAATGGGCTGTCAGGATAGATCCAAAAGGAGATGCTGATGTCTTGTGGTGGTTTGACCTTGGCTGGACACCAGGTGCCCACCAAGCTGCTCTATCACTTCCCCCCACTGCCCCCTCCTCTCAGCTAGACCAGGGGGAAGAAAATAAGATTAAAATTGTGGGCTAAGACAAAAGCATTTTAATGAAGAAGCAAAGCAATGTCGCGCATGGAAGCAAAAGAAAACAAACTTCCCATCAGCGGGCCATGTCTGGTCCCATGTTGGGAAGCAGGGCTCCAAACATGTAGCAGTTGCTCCAGAAGTCAAGCTGATGCCTCCCCCCCTCCCCCACCCCTTTCTATCTTCTCTAGTTCAGCTCATGCCCTANNCAGCTGATGCCATATGGTATGGAATATCCCTCTAGTCAGTTTAGGTCAGCTGTCCCAGTCGTGTCCCCTCCCAGGATCTTGTCCACCCCATCCCACTGCAGGGGGAATGTAGCCTTGGTGCTGGGTGAGCCCTGCCCAGCAGTAGCCACAAACAGGGGGTGTTATCAGCACCTTTCCAGCTCTCAATGACAGCACTGGGAGGGCTGCTATGGGAAAATTCACTCCAGCTCAGTCAGACCCAATACACACCTGAAGGGGAATGTGGCACCTTAACCTCAAACCCTAATCTGCTCAGCTAACTCCATAGCACCTTGTCTGGTAACAGAATGTTCTCCTGCTATCACTATCTCACTGATGCCATTTCCCCCTACAGAAAAGAATTTGGGGTGCCTTATGCCCAATGGTACAGTATATGGAGGAGAAAGGCATTGTCTCACTCTCTTTTTGAGCTCACCCACCCCAGTGTCCTCAGCAGATGTCCTGTCCCTTCTCCCCTGTCCCTCCCGCGGCCCAGTTCCCATGGTGCTTGTGGGGAGCTGGTAAAGAGATGCAGGTTCAGACCCTTTTGGGAGCATGGTCAGAGGAGTGTGTCATGAGACAAGATGCCACCCCAGGTGTCACCTGTGTCCGGTTGCCAGACCCTAACTACCCACAGACCTGTAAAGGTTGTGTCGTACATGCCCCAGGCCAGAGCTGCCACGGCTGTGAGAAGAGCCTGTCAGAGCTATGAACCATCACATCACAGAAATGAATGTTAATCTGTGCCCAGAGAGGGTTTCAAATGGCAGACCTCCTGTTTAACCCGGGCGGAGAGCAGCCAAGTGGTGGCCTGCTGAGCAAAGCATCAGATGCAGATTCATCAGCAGATAAAATATCTGGACCAGCAAATTCACAGCAAAATCCTGAATACTTTCTGTGCTGAGCCAGCCACAAAGCCTTGTATTAAAGAAATAGAAAAGAGAAGAAATAAAACCTATAACATCAAAGCTACTGATACAAAAGGAAAAGACAGGGACTGGAAGTGAAAAGTTTGCAGTGAATTCACCCCAAGTCCTCCTGCTGGGACTGAGAGGTGGAAGCGATGCATTGGGACAGGGGCGCTGCCACAGGTGCCCTGGGCCAAACAATCGGGTCTAGGGCTGGGAGAGCCCATTTTCCCCGATTTTCTGGAGGCCCATGGGGAGATGTGTTTTCTAAGCAACTGCGTGTCCCACCAAGAGCCCAGGATTAAACCTGTCTACTCATCCTTTCAAAGTTGTCCTCTGCAAATCTGAGCCAGTGTAGCAAGGCACCAAAACCATGCAACGTCTGGAAACACTCACGACAACTGGGACCTGGGTTCTCTCTCTGAGCACAGAGGGTAGAGGTAGGGAGACAGATGAGCTGAAGAAAAACAGCCAGAGAAAGAAATTTTGCAGAGAAGGTTGTACAGAACAAGGATTTTAAGCCAGTTCTCCCTCCCTGCAGAAGCATTTATCATTCATATAAAAAAGGTCATGATAAAATAAAATACATAAATGGGAAAGTGGGCAACTGATAATCTTCACTCTAAAAGGGAGGGAATGCAATTGTGAGGGGAAAAAAAAAAGATAATATGCAAGTTATAAAACAAGAGGCTGGAAACTGGTGATGGCTGAAGACAGTGTAGTGGTTCATCCACTTGAGATCCTTCTGAGAAATGGAGATGTCTGCCCTGAGCACCCTGGCCTTGATGCTGCATTCAGAGTCACGGGCTGGGTGACAGTGCAGGGACCTTTGTTGCCTGCCTCCCCTCATCTGCCAGGGGTCCGTCTGCTACAGAAATCAAGTGTCCTTTGTAATGGGCAGGGTAGTGCCTTATTTTTCAAACTGACCCTTCCACAGACCTGCCTTTGTCTTCCATGGGGCTTTTAAGATCTACAGCCAGGAGCCTAGAGAAAGAGGGGGAACACTTACTCTCCGCTACTGAGATTTACAATTAGACATTACAACACTACAGTCTAACAGTCTGGAGAGACTGTCTGATTGTTCCATAAAAAACATCATTAAGATGTTGGATTTAAAAGAAAAACCCTTAGCCCTGGAAAAACTCATTAAAAAGTCATTATTAGGTGGGACCGCCATAGCAGAAGGAGGTGGGTGCTTGGGTAATGGACCTTGCATATGCACAGAAGGACCTCCTGGTGATGCCATTATGATGCAAGATTACAGTGGCTAAACAATTTCAGGGCAAATCTACAGAGACCCCATTGAGTTAGAGAAATGAAGCAAGGTTCTGCTGTGCAGAATTCCCTCTACTGCTTACAAAAATAAGAGCTCTATATATATAGTCTATAGTTTTATTCTGCACCAGACATAGTTTGAAAAGGTGGGCGGTTCACTTTATCCAGGGTTCCTGCATGCCAGCAGCTAGAGGGTGCTGCAAATTGGTGTGCTCTACCAGTATAGAGCACACACCAGCAGCACACCCTGGGCAGGACACCTGGTTTCAGTTCAAAATGTCTCAGTAAGGTGTAATACACACAAATACACTTAGGCACGTTTAGTCTACCATCGGCAAATGGGTAGGTGGATAGAAAAGAGACATATAGCATCGTATTTTGCTAATAAAAAATGTTTACCCTGTCCTCATTAAATACCGAGCTGGCATCACTGTGAAACAATTTTTCTGTTTGGTGTGGCCTTTGCCCTGTCCTCAAGGGAAGTCATGTACATGTGATGCACTATGATGAAAATGCCTGTAGGTTGCTGAGAGAGCGGAGTGGCCACGAAACCCCAAGTTTCCTTTGATTGCCCACAGTACCTCCCACCCATCAGGACCCTGTTGCTAGAGAATATGCTAAAATCTCGTAACTCATTTTTAACCAATTTTTTTCCAGACAAAATCACAGTTGTACTTAGTGCACTTAATGCCTTTTGATTTCTGAGATGAACCCTGTTCATCTGTGGAGGTTGCTGAAGGGAACTGAGGGCCCTGGAAAGCCCGTGCATGATGCTATCAACTATGACCCTACTGCCTGTTCTGAAAATGCTCCCATTTAAATTAGATAAAACATCTTTGATGAAGGTGTGCAAGTGCCTGGTCTCAAGAATTCCCAAATCAGTAACTGATAAGGGAATGCATAATCTTTTTCTCTCCTGCACAGTGACCGAGGGTGCTCCACTCTCTCTGCAGATGTAGCAGCCCTGTCACAGCAGCAGGGAGCACGGTGCTGCATGCTGTGTGCACCAGGGTTGTTTTTTTCTGGACAACATCTGCTTCCCATTAGCCTGTAACTGACAGTTTCCATCTATTTTACAGAAAACCAGTAACCATACCATTGTGGTAGCTGAAATAGAGTCTGGTAAATAATATCCACTTTCATGACAAACAAAGTGAAGTGTCTTTTGTTTTCTATTTCCATCCAGCTGCAGTCATCAGGAAAAAAACTGTGCAAAGGTCAGGCAGGTCTACTATTCCATCCAGAGAAACTCCTGAAGCCATCCATCAGTTCACAGGCATATTTTCTACCTACTTCCAAACCCTCCGACATATTCACAGGAAATGCTGCCATAAACTGGTTGCTTACTCACCTGGGTTGCAGTGACCTGAATCCCACTGGCAGCCAAGCTGCCCGTGCTTCTGTGTACATCAGCAACAATTTAAAGGAGAAGAACTCACCTCTTGCTGTATCTGTATGGAAGAGTCTCACAGACACAAACACCAGCTGAAGTAGGAGCTACCAAACTGCGCATACAGCACAAGCTGTTGTTCCACCTTTAAATGTATTTATAATATTTCGATAATGGTGTAACTAAATATGTAATTAGAGTGGAGCCAAGTTTCTTGGAGCATAACTTCTCAATTTAGCTTTGACTATAGCCTGAAACAGCTACACGCAGGCAAAGCACCAGCTGAGGAGAAAACCCTTGCTAAGAGGTTTTGACTGGGAACCTCCCTGATCCAGGTAGCTCAGAGGGAGGGTTGGACACTTGCCAGGACTTGTCCTATTCTTTGGATAAATTCCCAGAGTAACTTTAAGAAACTTCCTGAGCTGTCTGCATAAAAAAGCACCTTCCCCTTTAAAAGGTTAAGCCTTAAAATATCCCCTGGGGAGCAGAGCTTGGAAAAAAATGTCATAAATGACCAGTGATCAGTGGCTGGAGGAGGAAGAGGACTGAATGGTGGTAAGAAATAAAACCTCTCCTTGCATTTCCTTGGGCCCCTTTCTTTCCACTTACAATGAATGAACTTGTAGTGCTAAGCTAAGACAGATCACTTGGGCTTCCTCTGCAATATCCAGGTTATTTTAGTGAGGTGGTGAGCAAAGGTGTGAATTCTGCCAAGGTTACAAATGTGTACAAGCTGCTGACTGACAGCTCTTCAGGCAAGCTGTGCTTGGATCTGCATGAAAGCTATCCACCTAACACATCTGCAGTGTGAAGTTGGTTGTGTGGACCTGGCTGCTGTGTCCAGGTTAAAGGCATCACTGACATGAGGTTTTCACCCTAATTTCTTCAGGGAGAAGGAGACCAGTACTGCAGGAAGGCTCTCACTAGATTTGCTGAGACCTGTGTTCATCTCACCAAATGGTGTTACAAGCCACTTAAATTACGTGTACACCCACAGCATCTAGAAACTTCAATTACTGCTTCAGATCCCACTGTAAAATTTAGCTGCAGAAGCTTTTAAATGCTAAGAAAAAGGGGAATAAATGGGAACCACCTTCATGCCCTTAGGAGTGCGGATGTGGAATGGACATGATTAGTATGTGAAGGGGACTCTGGATACAAACACAGGCCTGTATTTATTTACTACTATTGTGGAACCCTATATGCCTATGCTATACTTAAAATTGCTAATTAAAGAGTTCAGAAAATCATGCTAGGCATAAACATAACAGGATGATGTCTCAGAAATTATTATATTATTTAAAATATCTATAGTTGCATTTTTATTTGAAGGTTTGGGATATTCTCAACTCATACTTTTAGGGTGTTTTGTGCTATCAGGTAGAAATCTGGATAGTACAATGTAAGCATGGATCACAGAACTAGGGCTGGATGAGACGTCAAGGATCAGAACTGATGGCTGGATTCAGTGCTCCCTAAACCATTTCTGTAAGATGTTGGTTTGGCCAGTACTGAAAGTTCTCCAGAGATCTCTGCAGAGATTCCATAAATCCAGTTTATTTCCATGTTTGTGGCAGAAATACTAAGTCTGAATGGAGAATGGATGGGAAAGCCTGGGAGAAACAGCAGAAGAATATCACCTTTCTTAGCAGGTGGTCAGGATCCATCATATCTACAAGGAGCTTTCCCAGACACTAAGACTAAGAAAACAAGAAGCTCCCTAAATCAGGGGACAGCTTACAAATGAATTAAGAAAAGCCATTGTGATCCTCTTATTACAATCCAGGTTGGAGGTCAGGATAGAGGCTGCAAAGAACAGGTCCTGCAGAAACATCCCCAGTTATCAGGGGAAAGAAAAAGAGTGGATGAAGTAGGTAGAGGTCTAGGCTTGTATGCTCAGCACCTCCCATCCATCACCACTTTCACAAGGGCAAGATCTGGGGGCTTGTAGTTTCTATCAAAGCAAAGAAAGGAAAGTGCATTTACGTGTATGCTAACAAAAGCAGATTCAGCACTTGAAGCCACTCTGCCATGTCCATGCAATCAGGTCCCTGTGACAGCAAGGTAGATATACCTCCTGTGAAATAAAACTGCAATGCCACAAAACAATCATATTAGTGGCCAGTGAATCTCTGGCATGTGAGTATCCTTCATCAGATACTACCCAGGAAATATGTAGTTTAAGCAGCGTTAACAAGTTTATCAAGACAACCATAACCTGAAGACATATACTTCCTTTATTCTGTTATGCTCATATTATACATGTAATGGAACTGAATCTCCAGTTCACACACACAATCGGTCTGCAAGCAGGGTCTTTCCCAGTGCACTCAACCTGCTTCCTTGAAAAGACACATTTTCCCATTCAGGGCAATTTCACTAACCTGATGTGGAAGGTGGAAGTGCAGTGCTTTAAAACATCTTTCCTTAGCACCAGGCACTGATCCATCTCTGAGTGCCAAAATCACAGTGATGGGCACTTAATTTTCTACTGCTGTGAGTAAATCTAGATGTTTAGAAAAACATTCCTAATTGCAGGTTGGTTTTGCTGCATTTGTGGGTTTTGTACCTTTGCTGAAAATTAAAGTCCAGCCTCTCAAATACAGTCAACTCCACTGTTATCAATACCAGGCTTAATGCCTTCAAGTTTGCAAACAAACTAGGGTAACGACAGACTGGAGAATAACACCTTGGTACCTCATTTACCATCACTTGGTTCTTACAGGCCACAAGTGCCTGTGCTATTCGTCCAACAGTTTTATGGGGTTACATCATCCTTTATGAGATGCTAATCATTTGATTGTGCAGAATTATTGCAGACTATGATAGTTTGTGCAGCACACTGCTATGAGTTTTGCAGTGCATCTGGGCACCCAGTCCCATACTGGAGGTGCTGTCTGGCAGAGGTGCTTGACCAGGTGACTGCAGCACAAGGTCATCCCTGGCTGCATGCCCTCTGTGTGGGCCTCCCCCATACAGCTCCTGCAGGGAGCACGGGCATCTCTCATATCCCTGATCCAACATTCATCCACAGCAACCTTCCTCGTAAGCCCAACGCAGTCAGAGCAGAGACCTGGCAACTTGCTCTGCCCAGCATGGGGGATCAGGAGAGAGCTGTGGTGCTACCAGTATGCGTGCCATGGGCCTTGCACACACAGGTGATACAGGCAGCACATCTGGTTTCCTCAATAGTGGGTGTACTGCCGGATCCTTGCAGAGCATGCAGATGTTTATGTGCAGCTGGGCCAGGGTGAAGAGAGAGTCTGGGTGGGCAGAATGTGCCCTGGGAGAGGAAAGGAGCCCTAGGAGAGGTAGGAAGGAGATACTGCAGCACTTAGTGGGGGTTATGCAACCATGTCCTGTCACTGTGTCCTTGCCCAGCACCATGTTGCCTTGCAAGGTGTTACTACTATTTCTTTCTGACAGGTTGCACCGATACAGGTAACATCCAAAGGCTATTTCTTATATATAGTGCTGATTGCTGCAGAGTGTGTCACACACACAGTGCCCAGTGTTCAGCATCACTTCCATGATTGTAAACACCTTACCTACAGATGGAGAGGATAGAGGAGAGCCCAGCCCTTCAAATGGTACAGAAGCCGCATGGGAACTTAGGACTTTTGATCACTGGTTTCTTTAACCATAGCGACTACTGAAAAAAAAAAAAGAAGAGGGTTTGTGTTATTGTTAATACTGCTTTCTGGAAAGTGTAAAGCAGAGGTGTATTATCTACACATTAAACTCTGGATTGCTGCTGTGACCCAGCAGCAGGAATAACACCCATTAGCTTTGTGCCACCAAAGAAAGCAAAATCAGGGAGACTGACACATAGGGCAGGAAATGAAACAGATGAAGTGACAGCCCTGTCACTCCTGGGTACCTTACATACAAACCCTGCCCCTTCAGGTGGTAACTTTCAACTCTGCCTTCCAAAATGCTGGCAGAGAATTTAGGTTTCCTAACAACATCCATGGTTTTGTTCTTAGCTGTCACTCATGGACCTGGTATACATCCCTCCCTGGATGCCCCCAGATCATGGGCTCAGAAATGAAGCTCAGAGGTACCAGTGGGAGAATTTCACCAGCAGCAAGCACTCAGGTGAGCAAGGAGGAGGAAGGTTGTTCCTCACAAAGATTTTCTTTCCCTTCATCACCCTCTTGGCAGGATTAACCACTTGTTAAGAGTTTAATTTCTAGAACTGGCTACGCAATCTAGATTTGAAGATCGGGGAGGAAGGGGAAATCACACAGAGAAATTATCAGGAAAAAGGTAATCTTTTTTTCTCATCTGACAGTGGGATTTTGCCCTCTGTCTGTGCTTATCAGTCCTGATGTGGGACACAGGACAGGTCACTTTAGTGAGAGGTGCCCCTTATAGGTACTGCTGTTAAGTTCCTACTCACAGGTCCCAGAAGCAAGCAGAATTAACAGCAGCTGAAGGTCTTTCAGTGCAGAGCTTCCACAAAAGCCAAAGGCTTTTAGTAAAGATGATCACATCATTTATTCCGATAGCTTGTTTTTTAACATCAGTGCATTTATTATAATCTACTAGAGGGATTTGACTTGGATTTAATACTTAAGAAAAAGTTTTTTAAGTTTGGAAAGAGAGCTTAGGAAATCCAGGACTTTGGCAAACAGACATCAGATAACATGATTTGCAATCTGTGCAGGATATATCTATTGCTTTCAGCCTGTCTTTCATTTAAGAAATGGGTATTAGCATGTGGAAAGGGCTCAGTATCACCTCCTTTTATTTAAAGAGGAAACATTTCCGTTCCTGCTTTAAATTGTTATTGCACATTCTTGGCTGTCACGTCAGGTCTTCTGTTGTCAAACTGCATTCAGGTGCACAGCTGGATTGACCCTGCAGGAGCCTGTGGCTTTGCCCCAGCTTTCCAGGAGTGTTAATGAAACCCAAAGCTGGGCCTTGGAGATTTTCTTTGCTCCAAGTAAGGATGGAGGCAACTGAATTAGAGTGGGAAGATGCATTTTCTGAGGCAGAAGTTAATTCTAATAAGTAATTGTTATTTCCACCTCTCAGTAATGCTTTGATCTTGCTGGCAGTGCTCAGCATGGAGAAGTAAGGCTTGGCACTGCTCCAGGCTCAGCAGGCGCCTGGAGATTTTGCCTTATGTAGCAACTCACAGGGGCAAAGCTCCAAACCTGGGGAGAGCAGCAGGGAGTCACTCCTTCCTCTCAAGAGTCGAGAGCTCCCAGAGCACTGGGACACGCACCAGAGTTGGGGAGGAAGAGGAGCAGCTTGCCTCCATGAGCTGTCCTTGATCCGGAGGGACCCAGAGCCTGCTGTTCCTGCCAGAGGCAAAGTATCAAGGGCACCTTGCCAAGGCAGGGGCAGTAACTCCTAAGTCAGTCAGCTCCAGAGTCACTGAAGAAACCAAGCAGGGCCACAGTCTCCCACTGAATGCCTCATCCCAAATGTAACTCATAACCGCAGACCTGACAGCATATTCATTTTATAGGTTTAAAATAAATCAGTATCACCCTGCCACATCCAGTCCTGCCTGGAGTATTGAATCCCATTCCAGTGAGTGCTGCCCCTGTTCACAGGGACTCCAACATCTTACATAAGCCAGTTTGCAGAAGTTGCATGCTGCAAGGGACGTTGCAATAAGGCAAAACATGCTTAAAAGGAACTGAACCTCTCTAGTCTGCAAACTGCCCAAAAAAAACCCTCCATTTTTTGGATGCCATTTTCTGGTGGAAATGTGTCTTTTTAGGACATGTTCATGATGTTTGCTTAGCTTTGGACTTGCTGAGAGCAAGGACGCCAGAACACCATGGTCATATGCTGGCCATTCATGCCACACAGTACAGGACCACAAATGAAAAACAGCAAAGCAGCAATCAAAAAACAAAAACAAACAAAAAAAAAAAAAAAACACAAAAACCACACATAACAAAAGGAGTGCTTGCCCACCATATCCATACTTTGTACAACCCACTGCTCTTCATGAACATCTCAAAATAAGGAGAGGATCCATCCATATATCAGATGTTAATGCGAATGACATTCCATGAGTTACACAAAAATAGCCTAGTCCTACAGAGCTCAAATCAAAGTGAGTTACACTTTTCATCTATAATTAGTACTTTCATGTTTGCCAACAAGACCCCAGCAGCAATGGTTCCCATTGGAACTCTCTATAAAATCCCAACAAACAGCCCAGTAAAATTGTTATGTTTGCTGTTTTTCATCTCCAGCTTGGACACATCAGAGGTTGTATCAGACTGCACTGAGGCATCATGCTGTTGCAACATGAAAAGCATAAAAACAGCACCAAATGTTTCACTCAAAGGCAGCCATTTATACTATTCTCCAGGAGACACACAAATATTTCCTCATTATTTAAATAGGACCAAACCCTGTAAGAGAAGCTGCACGTAACAGTCTCCTTATGTCTCTACAAAGGAGGCTTCCCTAGTTGCTGGCACTAAACCAGCTCTTATTTGACAGCCATGCTATAATTACATCTGGGTTAGGAGGCATAAACTGAAAATTTTTTTTTTTGGAAACAATAACTGGGAAAAGAAGCAATAACTAAGCAGAGCTAATAATTTGGGATCCATATTGCCCTCCTGAAAATGCGTTTCACAGATTCTTATGAGCATAGGAATTAACATAAAATGTACACCCTGAAGAGTATGCAGGAGAAATTGCGCTAAAAAATTAGACATAACCAGAAAATATGTAATGAGCTCTGAACTCAGATGAATGCTCTGACTGGTGAAGTGAAGCCATAGCCTGAGAGTTGCTGTGATGGCTGGGCATTTGGCCAGTCTGGTAGGAAAGACAAAGTTCCCTTTTCCAGGTCTCTGTGAGATAAGATACCAGCTTGGTCATCCATTTTTTGCTGCATTCAGTGATGATTTCTGAACTCTTGCTAATGACATTGACTAAGTTGTTATACCTTTAAAGTAGCCTATTGTGAATTGCAGCAAAGTGTCTAAGTGGTGTTTACCATACTCTAGACCACAAGATACTTATTACAGGCAATTTTTCTTCCACATTTTTTGAGCTTCTGTAGTTCAAGCAGATGACTGACTGAATGAGATCACTGTTGACTGAGCTGCAGCCGTGACATACATTTATAAAAGCAGTGCCAAGAGTCCAGTAAGGATCAGGAAAGACTGCTATAATGGTACTGCCAACTGTTTGGCTCAACTTTCTGTGAGGGATGCCAGCCAGTCATTTTGATGTGCAAGCTATTTCTGATACTTGTGCTACAAGACATAAATTTGGTCTAATGAGTATCAAACAGACATGGAAACAAGATCTTCCAAGGAAGAGCTTCAGACTGCCAGGCTTCTCACTCAGCACTTATGCCAGCCATTGGAGCTCTGCACATACCATCAGCAGACCAAGTGCTCCTCTGGGGTTTTCAGAACACCAACCTCTCTTTTGGCTTCAGAGACAATGTAGGGAGAACGGCTGGTCACACCAGATGTGTGAAGCTGAAAAGTGTGACACCTCCTGTGTGACCTCCTGTGTGACCCTGTTGAAAAAATATGTCCCAAATAAGGGATCATGAAGATGGTGCCATCTTGAGTGTGCCACAGAGACTTAGTGCTTCAGTAGACCATATCAGGGGGAAGCTATTCACTGTATCATGCACTGCTAAAAGGTTATGGCAAGCACAGCCCCGGCCCTGCCCCAAGAGCAAAGTGGAGAATTCCTTCAAATCCCAAGACAAGGAGAGAACATTTACAACAGGCTGTGAACTCTACCATTCCAAGACAGGTTAGCTTCAGATGTGTTATGAGGCAGCTTCCTTTACCTGGAGGGGACTTGTAATACCAGGTGTAAAATCTTCTTTCTGCTTTCTCAGGACAGTAGACAAGACATCATCAGATCAAGAGAGAAGCGATTCTCTGTCTCACTTTGCTGTGGATGAAAAGCACTGCAGTGTAGGCCATGTCTGTGAGATGCAGAGAGGGGTAGCAACTGCTCCCTTGTGCTGCCTTATGACCTAGAAATAGGCCAAATACCATCACAACAGTGAGACATTCAAGATCAGACAGCGAGGAGCAGAGGAAACTCTTCTTCTTTGTGCTTTCACAAGCCCAAGGATCAGGCTCAGATTAAGGAGAGGCTGTTAAGGGAAGGAATAACAGGAAAGAGGAGATGTGGCAGAGAGGAGAGGTGGTGAACTTGTCTAGGGATGGAGGAGAAGCCCTAAATGTATAACATGCGGGCAGTCATGGAAAGGAGAAAGTAGAAAAGGTCCGGGCATGGGTGATCTTGGGGAAGTCATTGGTGAAGAAGGAGCATTTAAGAGCACAGAATAAGTTTTATTCCCAGTACAGTCAATTACGAACAGGTATGTTTTCTTTAATGTATTTTAGGTTAAAAAAGGTATATCTAAAATGTGTAATTAGGCACACTGCCTCAGCTGAGCAAGCTGCTCTGATCCTTCACCAAGGATTTAACATCTTTCTAGCATTTGGTTTTGTCACCTATGTCTCCCCACGAGCCATTCCTCTGTGTGGGCGGGGCAGGCAGACCTGGAGGCGTGGGCAGCACAGGCATTTATGTGAGCGTGTGGGCGAAGAGAGCCAGTGGGGTCCTTCAGCGGGGCTGGGCCTGGTGCTGAGATGTGCTGCGCTTTTAGCTGCTGATGCTTGTTGGATGCAATTGTCTACAAAATAAGATAAAGGTGTGTATATGCATATCCAGTGACCCACATCATATATGTTGGCATCCTACAAAACCCTTCCTAGAGAAGGAGAACAACATTTTGAACCAACCATGACTTTATTTTATAAAAAGGTTAAGTAATCACCTGTATAGTTGGAATTATAAAGCAAGTAACCAGATAAAGATACTTAAGACTAGTAAACTGGACTTGGCATCCTTCTCCAATTTTTAACAGAGGTTCACAAAGCTCTGTGCTTATAGCATAGCTCTGATGGAGGCAAAACACTAAAATGTTCCTGAAGAGAGAAGGAAACTTCTCATGGTCACCAGTGTGAGGTCAGACCCTGGTACACTGCACCCTCTTTTGCACTTCCCAATGTTTCTTTCAAAATACTGATACCATTGTGTTCTTAGAAAATATCGAAAGATCAACACAGAGATGCTACAGCAGACAATACTTCTTGTTCCCACACAGCTCTTCCCCCCAGGGCTACAGATCATTTAATGGGAGAATTGGTTATTTCAAAATGAACTGTTCATTACGGTATTTTCATTGACAGTTCAGTGAAACTGTCAGGTCATCTCTCTCTAATTGCTTTTGATCAACAAAAGAAGAACATGCACCCTTAAAAGAAAATTATTTTGACGCAGCTGGAACAACTCCCTGTTTAAAGAGACTGATGTGTAAAAGAGCAAGCAACAGACAATGATGAGAGGAGAAAGAAAAGGAAAAAAATCTAACACATTCTCCAAAACAATCACTTTTCACTTCAGTATTTCTGCAGACAAATGCAGTTACTGTAGAGGAAAACTGTCCATGTCCTTTATCAGCCAGAAGAAGAATGTATTTGGATCAGCTCTTGCTAGCACTTAAGAAAAAGCCAATTCTTGAGTATTTACAGGGCAGTGAGTTGTTAGCTTGTGTTGTATGTGTCAGGTTTCTCACTGCTGCCATTCAATCAAGCTGCAGAGATTAACTTGGATATACAGCCCAGTAAAACCTGCCATGGAATACCTATAACTGAATTTAAGCTACAGCTCTGGTCATAACGTAAGTAGCAGCCATGTAATCCTAAACTCTAGTGGAGAGTGTGATCTGTCAGCACTTGGGTTTTAACAGATTTCTGTAAAACACTTTACATAAAAAGATCTTGGTCCTTCACTGTTTGCCCTTGGTAATTCATTAAATGTCACATAGAAAACTAACACCATAGTCCTTTAAAAATTAAATAGAAATTTGTGTTAATTTTCAACCCTTTTTTCCCAAATCCTGAATTATGGAAGAGAGAAAATTAAAATCTTGAATCCCAGTTAGATTTTGGGCTCAGCATAAAAGGAAAGTCTGAAAAAGCATAGCAAAGTGCCTGAACACTGGAGAGCCACCAGCTCACACCTTCCTGGTATGTCTGGGACTTTGTTACCCTGCAGGGTCCCTCCCTGATGAAGGACAGGGATTCGAGGATGGGTCTTAGCTCTCCTCAGCTGCAGCATTCAGTGCCTCAACTGTGGCAGACCTTTCCTTCTCCTCTCCCAGCACTGCAGACCCCAACATTCACAGTAGCACTCTACAGGACCCCCACGTCACCCACCAGCCCCATTCTCCCTCCTGGATCAAGGCACCAACTCCCTGCCTTTCTAGTGCCAGGAGCACCAGACTTTGTCTCCAGGAAAAGCCCCTGCCAGAAAGCTGGAGGGAGATTTCCAAAAGGGTGATGCTGATGAGAGTCACCATTCAGTTCCTAGCCAGACAAGTTAGATCTGATCTATGAGCTAAGGAAAAATAAAGCAGCAAGACCAACTGCTCAGCACATCTGGTTCAGGTGACAGCATGCTCTATGGGAAGGATATGGCTGTGTACCAAGTGGGTTACTCTTTATTATGTTCCTTTCTTCTAACAAGGACCTTGATTTCTAAACATTAAAGATTAGAATTGGTTTCTTTTTAAAAAAAAACCCTTTGTATATAGCACACATTATCTGCTAGCCAAAATAGTTACCCTCGGGATTTCAGCAGAATATGTGAACACTCAGCTCTTTCAGGAACCAAATTACTCAGATTTATTTACCTGATTATGGATTTAAAAGCTTAACTTCTAACATGCTGGTTTGAAAAATGCAGATACCTCCTTCCTTGCTATACATATCAGCTATGGAAAAATAAAAATGACAAGAGAATGTCTCAGACTGAAAGAACTTGCTTTGGAGCATCTCCTCAGAGTGCATGGAGGATAACTGACTGAACATTGAGATGAGGAGGATGGAAAAACACCTTGATTTGTCATGACAAATCCAATATTCATGTGAAATTTCAGTCCCAAACCACTATTTCAAATATCTGGTACTCACGCACACTAAAGCCTTTGAAGCTGAACTGCAAACTCCAGAATAGCAGAAGGAAAGCAGGAGCACCCAACACATCCCTGACAGCCTCTGTCAGCTCCATCAACCAGTCTTCCCTTTAGGAAATCACACTGGGCTTCATGCAGTTATATTTCCCTCATGGTCTTGAAGAAGTCACCATGAAGAGCCAGGGGTTACACTGTACCTTTGCAGAGATGCTTTTGCCCATCCTGTAAATGATTAAGCCAGGAGACATTTACATTGGATATTAGCAAAAAATTCTTCAGTGAAAGGGTTGTGAAGCAGTAGAACAGGCTGCCCAGGGAAGTGGTGGAGACACCACTCCTGGAGGTATTTAAGAGACATGTAGATGTCATGCTTAGGGACACAGGTTAGTTCTGGACTTGGCAGTGTTGGGTTAAAGGTTGGACTCCATGATCTTAAAAGTCTTTTCCAATCTAAATGATTCTACAATTCAATAAGTGTAAGACCTGCAGAAACACAGAGTTCACATGCTGTACCTAATCCTGCAGTAATAGCAAGGGCTTTTTTTTCTTTCTGATAGGTTTTGGGTTTTGTCTTTTACACCTTGCTCAATGACACACCTAGAAATCTCCCAATCAGTTTTCCTTTCATTTTGCCTTTTTTTTTTTTAATCTATCAAACATTGGCTATTTTTACTTCTGTGTTCCTAATGTAGCTTGAAATTAATGCAGCCTTTTTATTTATGTATCAAGCTCTTCAATGATACACGCACAGTTTGAGGAGAGAAATAATTACAGGCTGTTGTGGAAGAGCACAACAGGCTGGTGTCATTATGTCCCAGGCAAACTCCAGCTTTGTTTGGAATTCGTGGCATATGGGATTTTTTTTAAAAGATGTTTGATCTGGATGTCATTTCTATAGACAACATAATAATTTAAATCAGATCAGGATGCAGGCAGTTTCCTACTGTTCCTAAGCGATGCATGTAGTGCCTTGTGCAGCTTCAGAAATCACAGAAAAAAAGGGCTGAGAGGACATGTCCCTGCTGCCTGCCAGACGGGGCAGTCCCTCATCCAGAGATTTTTGAGCCCAAATAAGGAATAGGAATGTTCTGACAAATAATTTAATTAAAAGCACTCCAGACAAACACACATAAACCAAGCAATGAAGTTACAAAGTTCTGGAGAAAAACCTAAATACCATCTGCAATGACACCACTCTTGGATCTGTGATATGCTATTGACCTGTGGATAACTTACTTCTTGACAGAAAATAATGGTAATCCTTATGCTGCTGTCTGAGAGGACAGGTTCAGAAGTCACCCACTGGCAGTAGCCACAGATGTCATATGATGAGGACTGCAAATGAGGAGAAAACCAAGGGCATTTTACCTGGGGGCTCTGACCTGGCTCAGCTGGTAAATAACAATAAAAAGAGAAGAAAAAAGGATTAAAACCTTTTTGGTGTAGTATGTCTCCCATCACCAACTCATAGGTAAGCTTAGGAAGTGTGGGTTTCATGAGTGGACAGTGAGGTAGATTGAGAACTGGCTGAATGACAGAGCTCAGCACCACAGAGTCTAGTTGGAGGCCTGCAGCTAGGGGTGTTCATCAGGGGGTCAGTACTGGGTCCATTCTTGTTCAACATACTCATCAGTGACCTGGATGAAGGGACAGTGTACCCTCAACAAGTTTGCTGATGATACTAAACTGGGAGGAGAGAAGGTTGTGCTGCCATTCAGTGAGATCTGAAGATCCTGGAGAGGAACATAATGAAGTTCTACCAGGGCAAGTGTAGAGTCCTGCACTTGGGGAGGAATAACCCAAGCACCAGTACAGGTTAGGGGTTGACCTGCTGGAAAGCAGCTCTTCAGAGAAGGGCCTGGGAGTCTTGGTGGACAAAAAGTTAACCATGATCCAGCAACATGGTCCTGTGGCCAAGAAGGCCAATGGTATCCTGAAGTGCATTAAGAAGTGTGACCAGCAGGTTGAGGGAGGTTCTCCTCCCCCTCTACTCTTCACTAGTGAGGCCACATCTGGAGTTTTTTGTCCAGTTCTGGGCTCCCCAGTTCAAGAGACACAGGGAACTACTGGAGAGAATCTAGTGGAGCACTACAAAGATGATGAGGGGACTGGAACATCTCTGAGAGATGAGGCTGAGAGACCTCGAGCTGTTTAGCCTGGAGAAGAGAAGGCTGAGGAGGGATCTTAACATCTATAAACTGTGAGGGTGACAGCACTGGAACAGACTGCCCAGAGAGGTTGTGGAGTCTCCTTCTCTGGAGACTTTCTAAACCTGCTTGGACGTGTTCCTCAGCAACCTGCTGTATGTCACCCAGCTTTAGCAGTGGTGTTGGACTAGATAATTCCGAGGCATCCCTTCCAACCCCCACAATCCTGTGATTCTGTGATCTTGCTGTGGTGCCTGAATATTTAAATAGAAAAAGTTATACTAGGAAAAACAGGTACCATGTTTCGGGAAAAAAAACAACCACAAAAATATGGAAACAGTAGAACCTGCAGCACTTCAAAGATTACTGCTCCAGGTTAGCAGTTTTATATAAAATGGTAGATCAGAAACCAATTTTAAAAGAAAGAGAGTGGAAAAAGAATCCCAATATTTTTTACAATTTCAATATGATAAGAAGCCATGTTAAAAAGGTAGTTCATTCACTCTTTTCATTTCACTCTGGAAAGTACATAAAAACATCTTGGAGGGAAATGTCATTACACTATGACAATAATAATGAAAACACTTCTTAGTTGACCAGCAGAGCAATTCTAGAGAAATACCTGTGAAGGTACTGAGCAGGAAAAAGTGCATGGATTTTGCTTACTTTTACACAAAAAAAAAAACCAAACACCTCACTGGATAAGTTATATCGGAAAGCTAGGGAACCTCAGCTCTGCAGACCTCTCCCTTTAGCAGAAGGTAGGTCCTGTGTCTCACTGTGTGCTCTCCCACAAATTCATCAGTCACATAGAGAAAATGAATAAGACTGAAAATGTGCTTTGCTGAATGTCACTGAAAGGCACTGGAAACCACATGACAACACACAGTAAAATGCCCGAGACAAAAAACCAAGGGGTAAGTGACCCCTGATTTGACCCATTCTGATGATGAAGCCAAAGTAAGCGCTTCCTAGGTCTGGAGCAAGACTCAATCCCTCCCTATGACTGCAAAGATCAAAATCATTTCTGTGACTATCAAAAAGAAATTGCTACCACTTATCGGCCACAGAAACTTGAGCACTGTATCCGAACCCCACAGCATTGCCTGGGTAGATTGGTGGTGTGCCCCACAGCCACTCACACAAAGCCCTTTTGTTTCTTGAGAAGTGAGTGTTGGATTTCACCCTCATTTCACTGAAATCTCTCAGCCATTTTTTATTGCTTTTCACTTACAAGGCAGGACAAAAAATTCTGCAGCAGTCATGCCAAGCTAGCTATCAATGAACACACAATTACATATTTGAAATGGAAATGGTGAACATTAAGATTATTCTGACTGTAAAACCACCCTACTCTCTACTGACACCTGTATGCATCACAAAAAAAAAAAAAA
>VWZY01007915.1:399974-443062 GCA_013399075.1 Chloroceryle aenea
TAGACTTATGAGTGTCTAGGTGCAGAAGCAGATCATTAACTACTCCTTCCTGGATTATGGCAGGGCTGTACTGTTCTCCATCCTTATCTTCAAGCTCAGGAGTCTGAACACCCTGGGAGCAGTTGGACTGTCCATTAAAGACAGAGGCAAAGACAACATTAAGTATCTCAGCTTTTTCCTTGTCCTTGGTTGCAGTGTTCCCCCTCACACCCAGTAAGGGATGGAGATTCTCCCTGGTTCTCTTTTTATTGTTGATGTATTCATAGAAACTTCTGTTTTTCAGTTGGGCCAGTTTGCTTTCTCTGTACTGTTTGTCATTATACATCCTTCCACCATGTCTTTGCATTCATCTCCTCTCTAGCTGAAAAAAAAAATCTATTTTTTTTCTGTTGTACTTCTGGAGAGCTTTTCCTTCTCTCATTAATTTTTATTGCCCGGTCCAGAGCACTCTCTGCTCTGCTAAACAACAGGCAAAAAGAACAGAAGCCATGTTTCTGGTAAGGTGGACAACAAATTCCTCAAAAAGAAAAATAATAATCCCATGTAATTTTTTTTCTACTCTGTCCCTTACCCAATCTGGAACTCAGGTTGTTATTTTTAAATCACCAAGTACACTGGCTAGAGGTTTTCTGTGATCTGTTGACAGTCACATCTAGCTTTTTCCCTCTATCCCGCCTGCAAATTAATCCAACGTCCCCTGGGGTAAATCCATCGTTCAAATCATTCCTGTCAGCAGCTCGTGAAGGTCTTGGCCAGCTCACTAGTGCAAGCACTGATCCCAGACCTCATCACCTCGGCAGGGACACAGCTGCTCAGTGCCATGCCAGGCTGGGTCCTCTCCTCCAGCAAGGGCCATGCCACCCTGCGGCACAAAGCGGCTGTGAATTCTGTCTCTCAGCAGGAGGCACGTTCAGGGCTTGCTCTCATTCATCATCCAGGAGGGACAGAAGTACTTTTTGCTTCCACTGGGTACTCTAACCTGAATGGGTTGTGCTCCCCCTCCCATACACCAAAATACAAGACTGTTACTTAATAGCTCTACCAATCTGCCTGCTCTAAGAGGAAATAGCTATCGCCAATGAATAATATATTTTTTTCCCCCTAATTTAAAGTTTTTATGTAATTTGCAAACTATGGACCTAATTTTTTTCTATCCTTATTTAAGATTATTAATACATTGAGCAAATAACTCCATGGCTCACCTTTAGAAGGTGGAAGTGCTGGCCCACTGAACAGTGACAATTTCAAAGGCAATTATTTTCTTTCCCTCCTGATTAGGAGAAAAAGGTCAAAAAGACAGTTCACTTTGCCTATCATCTACCTCCTTTATTTTGAGCCAAGATATTTTCACAAGGCATTAAAGGCATCAGAGCTATTCCATTTTATGGAGACCCTTCCCTCTGAGCTCATGGAAAGGACACAGACAAAGCTTCTGAGGAGCTTTTCCCCTTGGGAGACCTGAGATGTGGTAACTACCAAGGGGTAGAGATCAGACTTGCTTCAAGCCTTGAAGCATTAGGTAAAAAAGCTTCAGCAAGGCAAAGGAGCATCCTCACTGGGAAAGCACATCCTGCCTGGCTGGCTGAGCACAAAACCTGATGGAAAGAATGCCCTGATTCATAATTTTTTTTAACCTGAATACGACTGAGATGAAGCTCAACCAAACAACACATAGCCTGGGCCTCAAGTAACTACAGTAGATGAAGAAAAATTGTCTTCACTGGGATTTTTAGGTTACAGGAGCTATTTCAGTGCTTTTACTAGATTGTAAAATATTCCCATCCCTCAAGAGACAACCACCCTTCCTTACAGGGCTTACAAATAGTTTTCTTCTCTCTTAAAAAGCTTCTTAAATGATAATATCTGAGAGTAATTAATTTTCTAGTTTATCTGCAGAAAGCTTAAGTAAAGATAATTGTGTTTTACAGTGCTTGAGAGAACCCAGAAAGCAATTCAGTGTCAACTTTTCAGCTTATAGGATCCAACCTTACCAATGAAACACCAATAAAGATACTGAAAATGCATAATTCTTGGTAAGCACTAGAGCTTGTCATATTGTAATTTCAACAGTGACTACTTTGCCGCTAATTCAAAACAACACCTGTCACTGTGTTTGAAGTAGGCAAAGTGCTGAACTGACAGTGCTGGAAGCTGTACTTATTAATTCACAGACACCTTACAAAGACACAAGTGCACCATCAACTCTGGCAAACTGGCTCATCTCTGCATTTCCATGTCTACCTGGAAAGGTTGTGGCTTTCAGAGCCTGAAAAAAATCTCTCCTTTGCTCATTCCTAATCTCTCTGCCAAAATAAGGAGCAGAAAAGTGCTTCTCCAATACTAGCATTTGCAAGAGGTTTCCTTGACTGGTGGCTGAATAACATCCATGACCCTGTGTCCCACAGCTATGGGTGAAAACTTAGAGGGGCAGGAACCTTTGCCCCTAGCCCATGCACAAGAAGGTCCATTCACTGTTCTCTCATGCTCTGCTTCTCTAAAACCCTGCTGCTGGACTTCTCTTTATCACCTGGTACCTTCCTTATTGATATAACTGATTTCTCTACTCCTGTTTATATCAGACACTGTATGCCTTTCACATTCTTCACAAAATAGACCAATGAGAACAAAACCTAAAAGTTAACTGTTAACTTGGCTGTACTAAGAAAACCATGTCAAAAGAGAGGTACCAAGGACCAGCAGGATACAACACTAACTTCCACTATTTTTACATCTGCACCAAGTCAGCCCTGGGTTTGCCACACTCCTCACCACCGAAGCACATCCTTATCACAGCCCTGGAAGGAGATCAGGGTGCTCTAGTGGGGTGGGTACAGGAAGGGTCCCCATCTCGCACTCACATCCTGAGCATCTGCCCTAGGCAGGGCTGGTGGAGCCTCATGCACTCTTGGCTGCCAGCCAGAAGCTTTCAATACACAAACTGGCAAAGTGCCCCAGAGTTTTCATCGTTCGCATGACCAACACTAATTTATTGCTTAATTACACCTCAGTGAGAAGCGGTCTTTTTCCTGACAGAAAATATTACTGATATCAGGCAGGGCCAGAGCTGGCAGGGGTGCAGGGAGGGCAGCAGAAATCTACATGTCAAGTAAGATGTTATCAGAGCAGATTGTTTTCCCCCCTTCTATTTTAAGTAATCAATCATAATTTAATTAGAATTTAGCAATCACAATGCAAGTTTAAATACAACAATTGTAGATTAATTAAAAGTCATGATTAAAAACATTTGAAGATTGATAACTTTGCAACTAATTTTATGCTTCATAATTCCTGTTCTCCAATATCATTCACAAAAATCAACTGGCACTTAATTAATCTTCTACTATTGTCCCATTCTGTCAAAACTAGAAGAATTTCAGACATTTGATTCCCTCTGTAACAACACTGTTAAACAAAACAGCCAAAGCCCCAGCTATATTTTCATAACAAATTTTCTTGAGGACAGTTTCTGTCCTAAACTTCTTGTAAAATGAGAATGCTTAGAAGAAGTTAGATTTATCCTGAGGGGCAAAGATGGGCACTGCTATCTCATGAAACAACTCCAGGACAGTGTGAGAACATGCTGGTCATCTCTGCTGGCTTTCACATAGCCACAATCACTCCAGAGGTTAATAATGCTCTCCCAACCACTGCTGCAGAGAATTAATTCTTAATGGACCATCTCACTATATGCACTGAGGAGCAAAACCAAACCGCTCCAGCCACCAGATTCCATCTTTAAAACCCAAAAAGAAATCTGAAATCCCACGGGAGTGCAGGAATAAGAAATCATGACCACAACAAGGGTATGGCAGCGAAGACTGTATCAGTTATGGGACTTTGAAACAGCAAATTAAAAACATCTCTGCAACAAAAGCAGGCAAATGTGATGCTAGCTAAGGATAATGAAAGATTATCAGGTATAATCCCATCCATTTGACCTTGTATTACATTTGTCCAATAAAGCAGCTGATAGACAGTTTGAGGTGGCTGGGTGGTCATGACTGACCTTCTGAGCTGGAGACTGCCTGCAGGGAACATCTCATGCCTTTCTCTTTCATGGCAGCTGGGGCTGTAGTCCCACCAGGCACATCTCAAGATGAGGATGTGCAGATCGTCTGGCCACCCAGTTAGAAACTGCCCCTCACTCACATATGAGGGACACTGGGAGTACTGAGGACCACATACCAAGAAATAAACCTAGTAACAGATGTACATGAGACAACATCATTAAAAAGCACTGTAGGATTGACATTCTTTCCCAACAGAATGCTGGCTGTCAGCCTTAGTCGATTAGCATTACAGCTGAAGTATGTTTATAAGTATGCCATTTTCTTGTAGCCCACAGAAAACTTGAGAGCATTAAAGACTCCTCAGGACACTTTCTCTAAAATGCAGCCTGCAAAAATGTTCTCGTTTTTCCTCAACACACTGGAGAAAAAGATAACATTTCTGTCAGTACTCAGGCATCACACAAAAGGTCAAGGGGAACATAAGGGCAACATGTTATTACAGAGTTTATAGGCATTTTTCCCAGCAACATTGGCCAGTATCTAACATAGGACATTGACCTAGGTGTGGATGGGGGTGTATGCCAGAAGGCAGTTCCTATATCCATAAAACATAACAACAGCCCATCACTGAGAATCCCTCACAGACATTTGTTAATTATTTTCTGACACACGAAGCCAAGAGAGAACAAAGACCAGGGAAAGGACTTTCCCAGTGGTGATTTATGACCCCATATAACCCCACCTAGGTACCTGGAGGCAGAGAGACAACCACTTTGCACTCATAACAATGAGAAACTCCAGGAAACAAGTCTTCAGGGTTGCCATGAGCTAAAATGTAGCCCAACTTCCCCACCTTTCAGAAGACCTAGAATTTGAGGTATTCTTTCTCAATGCCACTTTCTGACTAGGAGAAAAGCAATACCTCCTTTCAGAGCAGACCTGGAACCTCACTCACACCCAGAAATCCACTAAAATAAGGAAGGTTCGGAACCACTCCTGTCTGTGATACTGCAGGATGGCGGCTGGAGAGTTGTGCTTACAGCACATCTTCTAAAATTCTCTGGCCTTGGTTAATTAACAGGAAAAAGAACTGTGCTAATGACACTGAGCAGCGCATGGACAGTTTATGTTCTTACAGACAGCGATGTCTGGAGCAACACAGGATGTGTGTTTGGAGGAGCCAAGGAGAAGAGCTGCAGCACAGTGCATGGCAGCTTTTGACAGAAACTAAAGCCTTTGAATTTAGGGGCGATCTGGTCCGGCTGCCTGCGAGAAGATAAGGTCAAATGGTGAATTGCTTCCTCTCTTGCTAGAACAATGTCTCAACCACAGACGGGAGTCCCTGAGGAGGAAGGGAGCTTGTGCCTCAGAGGTGGATAAGCCTGAGATAGAACCTTGTCTCTGTCTGATAGCTGGTGATAAAACATGCAGAGACAAGAGCACCACTAGAACCTCTGCTGAAGTGTACTGAATTAAGATAATTAGTGGGACTAAAAGAGCAGCTGTAAATATGAAAATGAAAATCACTACTCTGCTCTGCCACTTAACTGAAAGGTAACTCCAGGAAGGTGCTTCATCCATAAAGCTACTGAGCCTAGGGCCTTGGACATCACAAGTCAGCCTGTCAAAACGTTGTGCTACTAGATTTAAGAAAAAGCAATTTTAACATTAAGGGTTTATTCTTTTTGCCTCCTGGGTTTAGATGGTGGCATTTATCTTTAAAGGAATTAATTATTTTTTCCCTTTTGTCTATAAATTCAATTATGTGGACTAAAGAAAGGCATTTCAGGCAACTTAAGCCAGTTCAAGAACACATTGAGCCAAAAGGCACATCAGTCCCTGGCTACATATTCCAATGGCCACTCCTGGGTCAGGGCTGGAGACACTGCTGGCATGGTGTATCAGATCAGCTCATGGATCTGACCAGGCATTCACCTCGTCTTATTCATTTGTTGTATTAGGTTTTGGTGTGCTCCTCAACCTGTATGTATGTATGCACCATGCCAACACAGAAAGGTAGAAAGGGCAGACCCAGCCCTCCCAGGGGAGTGTGCTCTTAAAACTGCTTAAGCGTGTCAAGGTAGACTCACGTAATATGGGAGGAGATGGTTATACTGAGATTTGGGCTGTAAAGGAAAACCTGTACCATTCTCCACACGGAACCCAGCAATCGACCAAATGCAACTACATTATTTTTCAATAAAACCCCCCACATTCATGTTTGAAACACAAAAGAAATGCCAGAGGAAGGTTCACTGAAGACAAGCACCATGCAAATGTGGCTGGCTGAGAGTTAAATGCATTGACTGCCAATGACTTTACTGTATGACTGTGTATACATATTTTCAGGCTTTTGCGTATTAAGTATGTGAGGGTACCCAGAGGCAGTATTTTAAGTGGAGGACACAAGGCATGCTCTAAAGCTAGACCTGAAAATAGGATTTAATTGTATTTTTTTCAACTCATTTGATTATCTCAGCATCGTAGGTTGAGCCTATGGTTTAGGTCAGGATTAACTGACCTAAACCTTTTCTTCAGTATAGTTCTGTATTTTAACAACATATTAAGAACCACCATCAGCCAAAGCTTAGTAATATATATGATCTAATTCTTTAGTGAGCTGAAATACACCTTAAATAACAGTGATTAAGATGTCCTTTTCAAGTCTTGTTTTCTCTCACCCACAAGATGGATATAAACACCAATGTCTGTCTCATCTCTCATGGAAGATACACCTTAATATTTCTCATGTGATTTTCCAATTTGGACAGTGTCTAGGTCACTATTTATATTATAATTTCTCCTCTGATTCTTCCTTATTATTTCAGAGTTATCATACTCTGCCTGGATGCATGTTTGGTAGTCTCCCTTTTCAGGGGTATACAGATGATTACAAATTTATTTTCACAAAATATATGGACTGGTTATCTTTGCTAAATACCAAAACAGTATTCAATCAGGAGAATTAAGCTTATGAAAGAGATGTTAAGCCAATGTCAAAGATCTTTTAGGAAGACAGAACTTCTATGCAATAACAACATGGTTGGATTAACTTTACAACAAAAGGAAATTACACTGGATTTCTACAGAGTCAGTTTTGTTATTCTAGCTAACAATATGATTAACATTGAATGAATGGTAAAGGCCTCATTCATGCTTCACTTAGCCCAAATTAATGTGACTGATTACCCAGCCTCTGTTCTGGCAGAAATCCTCGTGCCTCCTAGGCTCATTTATCCAGAGAGTCTCACTTTTAAGGGGATTGACCCCAGGCAGAAGGAAATGGTAGCTGAAGCCTTTGAAGCTCTTGCACTCATTTACATTCACCCTTTCCTATGGACAACCAGCTCCAACTTCATGTTTAAGGAGGTAAAAGTCTATGGCCCCAGCTACTGTAGAAGATCCATCTAGGCTCCCTTGCAGGCACACAGGTGTTCAACATATGATTACAGTAACTTCAGAAATTGTTCTTTCCTCAGGGTGGGCTTGGTTTTTTTTCTTAAATTATTCCCATGCTCCACATTGCCAGTTATCAGACCATCCTAGACAAAGGCTAGTGCTAGGCTTGGGGTTAGATGCTTGCCCTCCTCGAAGAGCATCTCTGACTCCCAAGGGAGCTGTGAATTAAGCTACTGAGGAATAACCCCTTTCTGCCAAGCACCTGAGGAACCTGAGAAGACCATATGGTCTGTGAAAATGACAATATGCACATCAAGCACTGTTTGTGCTTGCTGTGAGGAAACAAGTCGGCGCAGACTGACATCAATGTCAACACGATGAAGGCTGCAGGGGAAAAAAAAAAAAGTTGTAGATTTATCCTAAGAGGCAAGAAACAATCCAGGAGCAGTTAACTCCCATTCCTCTGGCTTTCTCTGCCCCATTGCATCAGTAACGCTCTCAGTGCAACAATCCACTGCCAAAAGGTAATCAACATGAAGAGCCTTGACTTTCCTTTTCTCCTCATCCTTAGCTAGGTATAATTCAGACAAAAAACAGAGGCAGTGGAAACAGTGAACATGCACTTGCAAAAGCAGGCAGACATCTCCCCGTGGTGCTGACCTCAGGAGTAGGCAGGTATCTTTCCAAAGAACCAACACAAGCATCTTTCCACCACTTACAGGAACTGGTTGTGTTGCTACAGAAAAAGCCAACCCTTTACCACCAATCCTCCTCACGGAGGGCTCACATACTCCTTATGTTATGTCCTCAAAATACCTTCCACATTCAGCTAGAGGAGCCCATTTTTCATAAGTGCACAGGAGGCACCAACAAGGCTGAGTGCCTTTTGTGGTTTCAAGATCTGGTAATGTTTGATCCAACACCTACCTCCCACCAAACGATACCTTCAGTTGGATTTCTGCAATCGGACTTACTGGTAAACTAAGTACTGGCTTCATCCTTAGACATTCATGGCTGACTCAAAGGGAAGCCACGAAGTATGCTGCACTGCTGGGGTGCTTGCCACGGTACTGGCACCGACCAGTGAGAATCTTATTGGCCACCCTTCAACTTCTATGTCTTCAACCACAAAAAAAATACTATACTTTCTTAAATTGCACTAGTTCTCTAGCTGAACCAAGTGCAAGTCAGACATGGGCTCCACTACTAGAAGCACTTTGTGCTTATGCATTTAAATGAAAGCCAGTGTATAAATAGAGAAGAATAGCAGTGTTGTGTTGTGGGCAACACAAGGGAGGTGGTGGATCCAAGCACAGCCTGGAGGGCACAAAATAGGAGCAAATGCACTTAGTCAAACTAGCTGCAGATTACTTGACTTTTGCTACTCCCTGGCAAGGTACTGGGAAAAGGGCACTGGAGTTAGCTCTCAGGAGCCAGAGGAAGCTAGGGAGACATGGGAGGAGGACTGAAGAAGGCTCTGACAGTCTGTGAATGGGAGAGAAAAAACACAGACTTCTCAGGTATCCAGAGTGAACACTGAGCATGGCTAAGAATGTCCCAATATTGTCACATTACTTCAGGTTTTAAAGGAGGAACAGAGAAGTTTAATTCCCTACATAGTACAAGGAGGTTTATCCAAGCTAGGGAATAGAGTATGGATCCTACCATTGGGAAAGTGGAGGCAGCATCTCCATTTTCAGTGGACTGGGCTCAGAAGAGTGGTTGAAGAAAACGGTTCAGATATTAGACATTAGACAAATTAACTCTAATACAATTCCTAATAGTGTAAACTAGGTAAATCTTAACTGTTCTGTTATTTTAGATAGACAAAATCCAAAGCCAAGATTGTAGCGAGGCTCAGCATAAAACCAATTACCACTGACTGTGAAACATATGCACATCCTGAAGGCCTTTGATCTTTCAGAATGTGTGACAGAAGCTTCTCCTTGCAACATGCTTCATACTGAAATGATCTGGCTGTGGTGTCATGACACTGAACACTGGCACATGCTACAGACAAGTTCACTCAGAAAAGAGCTTTATTCCTTCATGCTGGTCACTGGTTTGAGCAGTGGAAACCACCATTTTTGTCTGTTTTCACAAACTCATGTCAGAAGTACAAAAGGAATTAGTGAATGCCTTCTCTAAATCCCATCGAGTCATCACTACCAGTAGCTCCTGCATGACAGTGTTTGAGTCTCCCAGAGGTCTTTCTGACATCTGCAGTGCACACGTTGGTGGCAACCAGAACCAAACCACCTGGGTCCTCTAAGATGAACAAGAGAAGAATAGGAAAACAACCTAATATCCTTCCTGGCAAAACTCTTCTGAGGCTTAATTTTTATTACCATCATGTAGATTATGTCTGCAAAAGAAAACAAAAAGGAAAGAAAAAGAAAAGGTTTCTACAAGGATATGCATATAATTTTCAAGGCAGAGTAAGTCCTTGAGTCGTGCAAAGGACAAAGCTGTGATAAAGTTAAAGTAGTATCACCACATTTTTCAGCCCTATAAGCTCTAAACACTTCTATCTAGTGATGTTATATGCATTTTAAAAGGTAAAAATCAGAAGTTCTTATAGAAATAAGCATTCATACATACATATAAGGTATGTTTGGCTCTTGGCTGGCAAAGAAAGAGGTTTGTACATTAAATTGGAAAATCCTATATTATATAGGATTATATTATATTCTATATATACTACAGAAAATGGTTCCAGAATCGAAAAAAAAGAAAACTCCATCCCAAGAGATTGTATTGTTATAGTTTGTCCCTAGCTGAAAGCGAATCCATGATTAATTCTAAAGATTTGTAATTGGGACAGATATATACAGTAGTCTAAGCAAGAGACCAGAAAGGAGATTGGATTTTGTTACTCGTTCTGCTTTTTTTTTCCCTGGTAGTTAATTCAAAGTAGTAAAACTTTACTACTTGTACAAAAGGTTTTGTAGAGCTTAATGACTTTACACTTTTGAAGACTATCCTTTTGTACAAAGAAAGGCATCCTGATACAGCCAGTACTGCCGATCATTGTTTTGATGATAGTAATGGTGTTGAAAATCAGTGAGATAGCTATTCTTAACCTTCCTGAAAAACCACATGGCTTTTACAAGCATTTATGGAAAGAAAATAACAATAATAATGCAACACTTCAGCAACAAAAGGGTAGATATGTAAGAACAATGCATTTTCTTACAGAATAACATGAAAGGATTTGCGTTTGTGGAGAACAAAGGAATCTACTCCTGACAAGACAAACACGATGTCAGAATCCAGGACAGGATACATATGGGACTGATTTCACAACAAGAGGAACATCTACAATAATTAATGTTGAAGAAATACTATATATACAAATATACTTAAAACATCTGCACACTGAATTATATACTATCTCTTTCCAAATCTAGCGAGTTTCCCTGATCTGTCACGCACATACAGTTTTCCAGGCTGTCTGTTATGAGGACAGAAGTCATTTACCCAAGGTGACCGACCATGCCAGCAAAACCCTCAGAATGGATGAGAAGCAGGAGCTCTCTGAGGCTTCCTGCCCTTTACTCTCAGCTGCATGTCCCTGCTGGGCAGCAGGCAGGTGTAGTGCATGATGGCCCTGTGCTGGCCACACTCTGTATCCGTGGCTCCTGACAGAGAAAGCAGGTAATACAGGGGGAGGAAATGCTCCTCTGGATGCCAGAGGAACAAAACAAAATAACTCCCGTGTATTTTTCACATGCACCAGATCTAGGTATCGGTTTGCAAAGTCAGAAACTGAATGGCAAATGCAACTGTGAGAAGGAGAAGGGATGGGTGGGCACTGAGAGCTCTCCCTCCTGTGAGCCACACATACTACTTTTGGCAAAAAACGTGATTAATATTTAATTACTAGGTAAGAAGAATCATGCAATGCCTAAAGGAAAATCTTATGTTGTTCATGTCAGGAATAAAACACCAAATTAATTTTTGTCAGTACATAAATAATCTGGGATGAGGCAGAACTAACATTTGACTTAAATGCCTTGTAGAGAAAATCTTTGTCTTATCCTGACAGGGATCAAATATCCATGAACCTGCTCATCATGATATCACAAACCAACAGGATTTCTAGTAAAATAAACATATGGAATAGGTTTTGCAGAGCTCATTTCATAAACCAGACCAGACAGCAAACTCAGAAAGACTGCCAGTGCAGCTTCACTCTGAGATGGATACGGGCCATGTTGAATTTCAAGTGGGAACATTTTGCTGTCACAGTCAGCAAGATCTTCTCCCCACAGCCTCAATTTCTCCTCCAGGAAGACCCAACGTAGCAGATTTTCCATGTTGTTGCAGAGGATAGAACAACAGAGTAAGGCAAGTTTGCCAACTGAACATCTGCTTGGATAACATCACCCAACAATCACTGTATGTTCAGCAAGCCCTGGGGTGTGATCACTGAACTTGGGTCAAAGTGCTACCACCAGCAGACTTCAAGCTCAGCACTGCTTGAATCTTCAATACGGAACGGAATGACTCGTCAGACATCTGTTGTAACATCCTTGGTTGATTTCCAAGCAGCACGTAGCTAAACATGTCAAACACAGGACAGGAGTGGCAGGAAGAAAACCCCATCTTCCTTTAAACCCGTGGAGTTTTTTTCTCAAATTCCACTCTTCTACTGTGAAACCAGAAATTATTGACAGCTTACAGACTGATTTTGATTTTTGAATGCTTTCAAACAATACTGATGAACAGCCAAAAGACTAGGGAAAACTTGCTGCAGTTCAGTAAAAATATTATTATGAGTATCAGCCAGCCTGTTGTCGATGCTAGCATACTTTCTCAACATAAGGGGTGGAGGAATAGCTTTTAGTGCCTTTCTTTCCCTCATCGATAGAAACTGAAGTCAGTATAAGAGCAGTAAGCTCATCACTTTGGTGAAGGATCCAAAGAAACTAATACCTGCTTAGGGGCTGGGAAATTAATTGCAGCAAATTTTCATTATTCAGTTAGGGAAGAAAGTGCCTGGGAATTCTGGAAGCCTAGGAAATTAGAACTAGTCAAAATAACTCCTCCAACAAATGTTTTCTTCAGTAAAAGCACAATAAGCTTTGGTAGTCTTCATGTTGGCAGCAATTGTCTCGTGAAGAGTTAACCCTCTATCTTATTTTATTTTTTATTCACAAGCAAGCCTCTAGTCCTTCCCGGCAGGCACATTTTAAGAGCAAGCCAGCTGATAGAAAGGGTCAAGGGAAATAAAGCTTGCACTGGAGGTTTAGGAATCTGTTGTTTTTTGTTGGTCGCAGGATTGGATCACGAAGAAAGCTGTAAGCAGCAGTTTGGGGTGTTCAGAGATTTCAGTTCTTCATTAATGACAACTCCCAGTGAGGAACTTGAAGTAAGTCCTGGACAGAATAACAAACAAAATAGCAAGTATCAGAAAGAAGGATACGAAATGCTTCCTCCACCAGTCTGCTGTCCTCTGCTAATTGTAATGGCAGCTAGTTCAAACCAAAATCCCCAAAGATCTTAAAAGACAGACTCACAGTTGAGCTGCATGTACCTTCCAAACTCGGGTAAATGGAAACAAAATGCCCAGTGGCTTGATATTTCGGTAGGGCCTTTCCATAAACTCTTTCCACTGCTGATTGAAATTTCCTATCAAGTCTGTGGTAAAATTCATAAAATTATAAAAAACTCTAAAGACTGAGTCTTTTCATTCCCCACATCTTTCTTATAAGCCCCCTGTAAGTATTGAAAGGCCTCAATAAGGTCTTCCTGGAGCCTTCACTTCTCCATGATGAACAATCCACTCTCAGCCTTTCTTCATAGGAGAGGTGTTCCATCCCTCTGATCATTCCCGTGGCCCTCTTCTGGACTTGTTCCAACAGATTCATGTCTTTCCTGTGCTGAGGACTCCAAAGCTGGACACGGCACTCCAGGTGAGGTCTCACCAGAGCAGAGCGGAAGGGGCAGAATCACCTCCCTAGACCTGTTGGTCATGTTTCTTTTGGTGCAGGCCAGGATATGGCTGGGTTTCTGGGCTGTCAGCTCACATTTCTGGCTCATGTCCTTTAGCCAGAAAACTAGGGCACTCTGACTATTAAATTGTTAACCTTCAGGCATATTTAAAGGCATTGAATGTATTCAGCTTTTCCAGTGTCATTCCTTTTGCTACACTCAGTAATACATACGTGTCACAGCTGCCCTTTGGCATTGGGGAATGCACTCCTCTCCCAATGTAATCCAAACAGAGGAGTGAAAGAGAGAGACAAACCTGACCCTACTGCAAATCACAGATTAGTGGCATCTGTAACCAGTTCAACGTAAGAATATTGAAGAGAGTTTTCCGTAAATTAAGAGATTTGAGAGGGCATTTTGAGAGAGTCAGGTAAGTAGAAACTACTTTTACACAGTCAAAACAAAAGTAGCAGGCAAACCCAGGTGCTAAAAAGCCTCTAACACTGAAGAGTTTCCTTTGTGATAGTCTCTTGACCATTGCATTTTAATTTCACACTGCTGTTAGGGTAACACCATGTTACTCGTGTGCTCTAGCACCATCTAGCTTGTGCCTGAGGTACTAAGCTCCAGTACTCTCTCCTCAAAGAGAGAAATCCTTAATCGTGTCATTTCCTTTAAGTATGACAGTCTATGTACTTTGGTTATTTTAGTTATTTTCACATGAGAATCCGAATGAAGGTAAAAATAGAGACTACAAAGCAGTCTTACATGTTAAAGAGCCTCCTTCATGGAACAACTCCTTCAGCTGCATCCTTCCTCATCTTCTGGTTTCTCTTCTGGGCTCGAATCCTGCCAAAGATACATATGCATGTTATATACTTCTAAAGTATACATCTCAAATTTTGTTTGCTTGAATAAGGTTCCTTGGAGGAACTCATTGAGAAAAACCACAAACAGTGGGGCAAAATAACACAACACCAATTCTTGTTCCAAAGAAAAAAAGCACCAAGCTATATGAAAACCAGCAAAGAGCTGCTGCTCATCACAGGCAATGCTAATGGTCAGTAGTGGCAATGGGTTTGCTCATGGAGAGTTGAGGTGGCACCTGATGGTTTTCAAGCACCATGGAAACCACCCCACCACACCCTCTGGCTCTCTGTCTCACAGCTGCAGCCAGGGCTCAGATACAGGCAAGGGAGGCAGGTGAAAAGAAAAACCTCCAGTGAACCACTCAGCAGTGTGAGAGCTGATGTTTAATCTGGATCACCTAGCAAATTATACAATGCAAATCCATTCAGTATTTCAGCTTGTCGTGGTTTAGGGTCAGGGCATCCCCTAAGACCCAACAGATACTCTCTGTTAACCCCCCTCCCTTCCCAAAGGGGAGGAGAAAAGGAATAAGGGAGAGAGACTTAGTGATTAGAAAAGGAANTGATATAAACTCTCCTGGGCTTCTAGGTGGCTTGTCCACTTCTCCCTGACAAGCACCATGTAGATAAACCCTCAGTCATTTAGCACTGGCTTACACAGCAAGACCGAGCAGCAGAAGCAGCCAAGTTAATCAGTCAAATTCTCCTTCTCCAGGTCACTAAGGGATGCAGACAAATGGCAGCACCTCAGTCTCAGGGTGCCTGCTGCAGAGCTCCAGGAACAGCATCAGCTCTATTACACAAATGGCCATCTCCCTGGTCAGACATGAGTCACACTTCCTGCAAATGCAAGCATAGAAAGAGGGGAACACTTACTCCAGACATAAAAACGTGGATGTCTGACCTGCACGTGGAGCCCCATCTGGGCCATAGAAGCTTAGCATGACACAGCATTCAGTAGAAGCAAATTCACGCGGTTCTTGCTCCATACTGGATATTTTCTTGCATTTGTTTTCAAAAACACAGGCTTATCTATTGAAGAGAAAGGATTAATATTGCAGGATATGTTGAATGAGACATTTCAAAAACAAAATCTGACATAGTTACACCGAACCAGAACAATGCACTGACCCTGTGCCCCTGGGAGTCTCCAGGGCCTGGGGAGGGAGTTCTGTTACCACTGTTAAAGTAAAATCTTCCCAGAGAGAAGGCGGTAATTGAGGAAAGACCTGCCCAGGAGCCTCTGGAAGCATTATCAAAATCTATCTGGGCAGATACTTGGATTAGAAAATTGACACAAGTCTGAATAAAACCTGTAGGAAAAGGAAGCAAAGACAAGTGTCCTGTTTTGAGCTAGGAGAGAACTATTTCTGTTCAGTGATTTTACTTTTCAGTCAAGTCTCCTAACTAACTGCACTGTCTGAAGGTAACAGCATATTTCTGCAGACAGTGCCTGCTGCTAGCAGTGATAATGCTCAGTGTTTAGCATTACTACCAGGACTGGTATGCAGAAAGGCTCTTGCTTATACTTGCTCCTGTGCAGACCAAGGTCACTGCTAAATCTTGTGTGCCATGATACGGGTGCAGAAATTAAGAAATCACATCTGTGGGGAGGAGCAGACAGGACAGGTGACCCTAAACTCACAAGCAAGGCATTCCATTCCACGTACATCACATTTGGTATAAAGCTGAGGGATCACAAGCGTAAACCCTCTTCTTCAATGGCCGGCATCTGAGGAGGCCTTTGTCCATTCTCCCTTTGAGATACCAGTCTGTCTGTTCCTGAATGCATCCATTTTTTGTCTGCTGCTGAGTTCAGTCTGAGACTTCCCCAGTACCTCCCCACAGCATCAGTGGCGATGGTGACGTAATTACCATGAGAGGGTCTGGGTTTGATACTGGTTTTGTATATACTTAAATATATTTAATTTTATTGTTACTATTTTCATTAAAGCTGTTTTAGGTTTTTTTTTCCAATTATAAGTCTCTCTCCTTTATTCCCTTCTCTTCCCTTTACTTTCCCCTTCTAGGGGGGGAGAGGGGTACATAGAGAGCATCTGCCCTGTCATTTGCCTAGTGGCCATCCCAGCCCTAACCCTTGACAATAAGACATGTAGGTAACAGGATTTTTTAACCCACAATCCACAGAAATGCTATAAATCCAAGATAATAACAACAGATGTGACCTTGGAGCTCTTTTTCCATCCTGTGTAGAGGTTGTGCTCCAAGATACCCTATGCAATAGTGACCACTTTTCCTCCCTCCCCAAAAGGTGAGACAATGACTCCACATAGCCAAGAGAGAACTTCACTTCTGAGATAAGGATGATTTTGTACTAGCCTTCTTGGAGAAACATAAATTTAAAAAAAAAATTAAATCCCAGTCAGAGAGATCTCACCCAACATGAAAGTGCCTGTCACACCAGTGTGATGCCTTCTGTTTTGAGAAACATTATCAGACTACAAAAATTGTTATGAGACTACATGAAGAGAGGTCAGGAGACATCGACGAGAGAGCAAAGGCAAGCAGTTGGCTTGGAGGCTGTTTAGCAGTTTGGAAGATACAGTTTCTGCTCTTAGTTCTGCTATGGCCTTCTTGGGTAACCTCAGGTACAGTAGCCTCCATCTCTGCTGTCCCTAGCTCAGCTTAACAATTTATCACTTTGTCCCCACTTCACGGATATCCAAGCTGTTTGTCAGTCTGACTGCCACTGATATATTAGTATTTGATAACATCACCAGCAGTACTGCTTTTCCTTAGACATTATTCTGTACAGGGCTGAGCCACTTTCAGACTCTGGGTATTTACCTCTTTACAACCACAGTGAGTGAAACTTGCAATTGCCTCAAAAGTGTAAATAGCTACAACCTTTGTTGGCAAGTGTAATGTCTTTCTTTTAAGCAAAGATTGTGCTGTTTCCCTCTTTGCTGTGATGCATAAATGAAGGTGTGCNCCAGTCAGAGAGATCTCACCCAACATGAAAGTGCCTGTCACACCAGTGTGATGCCTTCTGTTTTGAGAAACATTATCAGACTACAAAAATTGTTATGAGACTACATGAAGAGAGGTCAGGAGACATCGACGAGAGAGCAAAGGCAAGCAGTTGGCTTGGAGGCTGTTTAGCAGTTTGGAAGATACAGTTTCTGCTCTTAGTTCTGCTATGGCCTTCTTGGGTAACCTCAGGTACAGTAGCCTCCATCTCTGCTGTCCCTAGCTCAGCTTAACAATTTATCACTTTGTCCCCACTTCACGGATATCCAAGCTGTTTGTCAGTCTGACTGCCACTGATATATTAGTATTTGATAACATCACCAGCAGTACTGCTTTTCCTTAGACATTATTCTGTACAGGGCTGAGCCACTTTCAGACTCTGGGTATTTACCTCTTTACAACCACAGTGAGTGAAACTTGCAATTGCCTCAAAAGTGTAAATAGCTACAACCTTTGTTGGCAAGTGTAATGTCTTTCTTTTAAGCAAAGATTGTGCTGTTTCCCTCTTTGCTGTGATGCATAAATGAAGGTGTGCAACCCATTTGTTTCAGATTTGATGCTGTTCAGTTCATCTGAGGCAAGAGCTTGAATACAAAAACTAGATTATTGATCAAACACTTATGTTTAAAAGCTTCATTTTAAGGTTTCACAAATGTCCCCAGCCTTCACAAGGCAATCAAGCCCAACATACAACTTGTGGAAATTGCTCATGCTGGGAAAAGGTGCAACTCAGGTTAGACAGTTGAAATGAGTGGACTCATAAACAGCAGAGGCTGAGAAAAGCTCCACTGTTTTCTAAGGATTTTGCTAAAACTCTAAACATCATAGAATTTATCAATATTGACAGTTCTCTCACAAGTTGCTTGAACTACATTTGTAGCCCAGGTGATCACCAAAACACATCAGATAGCACTGAGATAATGACACGACCACTTCACCAGAGCTTTAGAACACCAGAGACAGGGAACATCAGAGCTTTAGGTTTTTTTCGTCTTCTTTGTTAGTGCAGTGGGAACAGCTCTCTTCCATACATGAGGCAGAGGACTTGCAGACCTACCCTGTATAGTGTCACTGGGGTAGGTCACACGAACTAGTGCTCATGTTATCTCTCTCCTGAATGAGAGCAGACAGGTCCTAAGGCTACAGTATCTGCAGCAATGGCTCTGGCTGAGGAACAGCCTCAGCTCCTCCACTGCAGTGGACTTTGACAAAAAGGAGCTGAGGCAGGCATTAATTTGGGGATCGTTCCCATTTTTGTTGTGCCAAAGCTTTAGGGAGGAATTTGACTGCTTTGCTTTCCTGTCAACAGCTTCGTCACTAAATTAGCTGGCAAGTTATGAAGCAGTGATGTCCAAATCGCAGCAACATAGGGAGCCTGGTCACAAGCGGGGTTATCTAGACACCAAGGAACATCTACCGTTCTGTCAAAACTGCGGCACAGCTTTATGTGTTTGTGGGAAAAGCCGTCAAGGCTGTCAGTCAGGAGTTTTCAGCTTAATTTTGCAAATGTGGTTAAATCTCCAAGACTTGAGTCTTTTTCATACAAAGTGAAGAAAAACACAGGAACCAGGCTCAGCAGGGACAGTGCCCTTCAGAGCAATGTAGAGATCCCTGGCTCAGCACTACACCAGGACAAACCATTTTCAAAAAGCACATTTTTCTGCCTGCAGGTTACGATATGCTCACAGAGGCAGTAAACTCACAGAGGCAGAAGGCTCTAATCTAAAGCCCGTCCTTCCTACTTGGTCTCCGCATTCCATGCCCATGCTGCTGTTTTCCCACCCAGGGGACCAGGTCCCTCAGAGCGCTCCCACCCCTGTGCAGGAAGCTGGTGGGGCACGTGGCCAGAGCACGTGCACGGTGACAGACAGCTCGTCTACCAGCGGCGTTTGGCAACGGGGCACGATTTCACAGAGGACGTTCCATCTGTCACCATGTTCTGCGGCACAGCCTGACCTCACTAGCACTAAGGAGGCCCCAGTAGATTAACATTTAATGATGTTTTCAGTTTCATGCCTTGTAATTTTTTATTTTTCAGAGGGCAGACATAGAAAAGGAAGAAAGTCATATATTATGTACAGCATATGGGTCTTCATCTTGCAACTATCTCCTTTAATAAGCTTGACTTTGACAAGTTCAGAATTTTTTCTTCTTCTGCATTGAAAAAAAATTTATTTACATAGATTTTACTCCAGAAACAGAACTTCAGCTGCTTGTTGTATTCATAGACTATATTTGTTTTGATTTGTGTAACCATGATACCTAATTCGGTTTAAATAAGTAAATTCAGGGGGCATGGTTCTTGATAGCTGTCTGAACAGAAGCAAGGAAAGTAAACCTCTCCAAGATAGATGGATTGAGTGAGATCCTTCAGGTCACTCTTTGTTGTCTTGAATAATATATTTAACTACATAACTTAATGCAAAAACAAATCCTTAAAGGACATTAAAGTGACCCAGAAATGCAGAGTTTGGATTCTTTCTGTTAGGCAGTTCTGTTCATTTTTGTATTTTCTGCTTTTGAAGCGTTCGTCTTTGCCATGTGCTGAGGGGTGTGCCCACAGGTCTGCTCTCCCCAAGGTGTCCCTGTTTGTCCACAAGGAAGGACCACTAGTGCTACGTGGAGCATCAGCTGAAGTCAGCAAGACCACGCACAAGCACAGAAGCCCATTGAATAAACAGCACTACAGTATGAAAGCTCATGAAATGTGTATTTGGTGGCTTGGCTGAGCCTCTGGTCATTTAGGTTAGTATTTGTGAACTAGAATAGTGAACTAGAAGAGGGATTTGCATGAGAAAGCATAGGGACAAAAGTGATGGGCCAAAAGGAGAGAGAAACACAAAAGTCAGCAGAGAGATCCCAAGCTACTGAACATTTCTGGAAGACAAAGGAATGAATTTTTAATTTTCCATATTTACTAAGAGCTAGGTCAAAAGACCGAACCTTAAAGCAAGTAAATCACAAAAGAAAGTGTAAGACTACTGCCAAGAGGGTAACTTGAGCTGCTTCAGCCATGATGCTGTAGGGGAAGTTAGACTGGAATGCAGGAGGAAGAAGTGGAAGAGCATTGACTGAACATCACTACCAGTAACTTCTGCAGCCAGAGCCCAGATACCATGTGCGCTATAGTAAAGAAAACGCCTAAGATGGCAAAAGTCGAGTGCAAGGAAGAGCTGTGCAGTCATGAGGAAAAAAACAAGGCACTTAACCTGCCCCACGCAGTAGCTTTCTGGGGTTTGTTTTTTTAAATAGTGCCCATGAGACCTCAGCAGCCAGCCAAGCAAAGCTCACCAGCACCCCATCAGCAATGAGGTTACTACAGAAAGCTGCTAGTCTAAGTTTCTATGCCTGAAGAAATCAAAGATTCAAAAACTATTATCAATGCCAGGAAAAGACGACAAAAGTGAATTGGGAAAAGGGGAAGTCAGAACTTACTTGTTGCTGACATGATGCTCCAAAGAAAGAAAAAGGTATTGCTTTTTGAAAATTAAAATTGCAAAATCGTAAGGTTGCAGCAGAATTCAAACCAGCCTAGACTGAGAAATGTGACTTTGAGGAAAGGGCACCCTACAAGAACTTAAGACACCTGCAAGAAAATGGAAAACGGACAGCTCCATTCACAACAGACTAATTCCCAAACAGTCAGAGCTTGTGTTCAACAGTGCAAGTCATAGGAGAGCTGGTTCACAGGAAATTTCCATCTTCTTGGTGTCATGCAAGGCCATGGTTTTAATGCTGCCCATGCTTCAAATTTTCATGGCCACCTCTATCCTATTCTGCTGTAGGATGGATATCTCTGCAATGGTGAGAGACACACTGAGCTGAGACATACCATCCTCAGAGTGAGAAAAAAGCTTCTAGAAAACTTTGGGGCCCTGACTCTTTAACCTGCAGATCTTATGGCCCTGCACAGAAGCTCAAAGCAGACAGCAATGACATCGAATTCGAAAGTTAATTTATTTTGAGTAGCAAAACCAGTTGTTTGCAGTTAAGTGCAACAACGGAAACAAAAGAGTAAAGCCTAAGACCAAACCAGACTCCCTGTAGCAAAATTCTGAGGTATTAGCATTCATTATTGTAAGTATCCCTCATCATTTTGTGATCTCTCGGACCCAAGTGTATGCACTGGCACAGTCCCCAAAAGCAACATACAATAGGAAAAGGAAGAGTGCATCAAAGACCTGTAGGCAGATCTTGCCTATAATAATGTTACCTATGTAACATTAACTGGGTACCATCCTTAAGAGTATGATCTTGGCCAAAGTATAGGTGGCATAATTACAGGATATAACCATGTTAACCATCCCCAGATCCAAAGATATCCAAACCATGCAGCAAGAATATCTGCAGTCTTCAATAACTTTGTGAGAAAGCAGGAAAAGATAATTATACTTAGTTATTGCCTCATTTTGTTAATGAGAGATAATTGAAAAAACAAACGCTAAAGTGATTGCCTAATCATCACATCAAATTAGCGGAAAAAAATAATCAATTAATTGTGATCAAATAGTTATTTACAAAGAAAACCAACAATATACACATTACTTGTTTAGGGTGAATCTTATCCCATCTGGACAAACAGCCTTTTTGCTAGGAGGTTTGCAGAACAAGGAAGATTGAGGCTATGCCTGAGCAGCCTTTGGATAAATTTTGGGACTCAGATTATCCTTCCCACTGCTCCATTACCTTTCATTTGACAAGGTTTCCCATCCCTTTGATGTGCATCCTGAGAAACCTCTGTCTCCTGGATCAGTGCTCCCCCTTGCAGCAATACCCTGACCCCATCCATTCTCTCTCTGCCGTCAAGGTAAAGGCAATGAGGGTCCACACGAAGAGATTGCATGACTCTGTGCCTCTGAAAGGCAAGACTAGACCTACTGACAACAAAAGTCCTCTGTCACCCCACCCCCAAATGACATTCTCCTAATCTAGGTTTTCAGCAAGGAAATGTGTCAGCCAAATACATAATAAATTATTTGTAAGCAATTTAATCTGAAGAGCTTTGTTGCAAACTCATGTAAGGCTCTGCAGATGTAACAAAGCATTCAGGATACAACTTATTTTAGGAACCAGCAATATGCTTTAGGCAGACATCTCGATTTGTAAATACTGCATTCTGGCCCAGCAGATTTCCTTCCTGATAGACCATGACCACTTCATAATTCTAGGGCAAAACCATGAAGATTAATAAAAAGCAGAAAGCGGATTTTAATCAACACGGCCAGCTGGTCTGTGGTTTTGGTTATGTTGTAGAATGGAAAGTGTAACATTAAGATTGAATGAAAAATGCAAAGCACTGATTACCCCACAGAATATCTCTACCAGCTAAATTAACATTAAACTCAACTTTGCAAATCCTGTGCTTATATTACTGCGTATAGGCAATTGTAATACATTTAACATCAACTGGAAATTAAAACATTTGCCTTTAAAATAATGAGTTTTGTTTTAAATCCTGTTCATAAAAGTCACTTTTCTTTCTACCCATTACTAAGAAGATGACCTATTTTAAATCTCATCCTTTAAAAGTACTGTAGTGAGTTCCTTTTTTGGAGGGAGTAAAGCAGGACACAGGATGGCTGGAAAGCAACTAGTGAGGAAAGAGGGGAGGAAAACTGCTCAAAGCACAGGAGCAGGAAGATGAAGGTTTTTCCAATCCAGAGGCATGCAGCCAAAGGATGGGAGCTGTGGTGTGCCGGGGAACAGCTCTGGGTGACTGGGAGAAGGTGGCTCCTCCAGCAGAACCGACCCAGAGAGGTAGCAGAGGCTGCAGCCTGGCTGCTGCTCCTGGCCGGCAGATGTAAGCTGCTGCCAGCTGCTGCAGAGTGGAGGGAGAAGGGGGGAAACGAGCTGGCTGGAGCCAGGCCAAGGAGCAACAAAAGGCTTGTGTGCCATTGCCACATCACCCTGCCCTGCTGACCTCCCAGCCTGCAGAGCGCCATAGCAACCAGGGTTAAAATTGGGTCAGAATTGCAAGTATGAAACCTGTTATTTTGAATATAGAGCTTAGGCTTGCACTGTAAATGTTCATTCATGTGCTGTTTTGACAGAAAACATACCATGTGGGGAAGATGGAGCAGGGAGAGGAGACTATATTTATGAGGACATTGGTGCCCAAAGTGATTGAATTTTTCTTTTGTTAGCCTACCCTGGACCTGGATAAGACATGCTAACTAAAGTGCTTTAAAATGTCTTGAACCTCATTGCCACTCTGGTCGTGCTGAATAAGTCCCATGTCCTGAGTCTTAATGGGGATGGCTGAGAATGGGCTAGGTGGGTACTCAAGCCCAGCCTATTCAGACAACTTTCATGGTGTCCCTGGCACATCAGCTAGTCTCCTGGTGCCTGCCACTGTGATGTGACCACCACTCAGCACTCCTCAAAGCTTAGTAGGATGGAAAGTAAGAGAGTAAACAAAACATAGGTGGTCTAGGACAGGGGCATGCTTGTGCCTCGGCCTTTCCTTAGAAAGCACTGCTCTTTCAGCCAAATGATTTTGAGTGTGGGACATAGACAGGAGCTTCCGCTCCTGGTGTTACTTGATGGTTGGAAAACATTTATTAAATTACTCATTCCACTGTGAGCAAACACACCCATATATTACAAAAAGATAACAAAAAAATAATACTATGCCTGCATAAGAGCAGGGGAGGGGGTGTGGAAATGTAACAGTGAAAACTGTTCTTCCATTTATTTGATCACCATTGTCCAGAAAAAAAATGTTTGTGCTTTTCTCACAGAAACATTTCTATAGCCTAATGAGGATTTTGAGTTAACATGCCAGGATCAAGGCTTTCAGACTGAAAAGCCAAAGTTAGAGCTACACACTTCTCTCTGGGTCTGAGCTTTCAGAAGTGCTAAGGACATTGTTTTACTAAAACAGGGTCTGTTTGATTAGCCCCAGACATACATATTCCTGAGACATGTAAGCATCTCAGTGTGTTTAATACATTTATCCTTACAATACCGCTCCCCTTCCAGTTCCTTTTCCCCTTCAAGAGAAAATACTATTAGCAAAGTTGTATTAGTGAGCAATGGAGGCATGAAGGCTTCATCAGTGGCCCCAGATCCACAGAGAGAGAATCTCAGCTTCCTTATGTCAAAGAAGTTATCCAAAACTCTATCTACAAACTAAAACTTCCCAACCATCCTGTTTTAAAAAGCACCATCTCCCCTAAGCCATTACTCAAGATTCCTTCATTTGGAATGAACTAAATACTGGCTTTAAAAATAACATCAAATTCAAAGCTGATATATCAACCTCTCTGTTCTGCTTAATAGTAATTTTTAATATGTTAACCAATTACAATCACATTCAATAGATACCAAAGCATGTTATGTTTCTGTAAGATTCAAGAAAATCTGAAGCCAAGAAGAGAAAAAACCCCAAACCGGTGCTCACACAAACAGACAGGCACTATTTCATATTTCCAAAGGCAGGTAGGAACTCGTGGTGTGAGGGAGCAGCCATCTTTCCCTGTCTGTATGAGAATGGTTCAGGTCAGAGTTGGTCCTGCCTTTTGCCATGTCCAACAGGTAGGGAACACAGGAGGAAGCAAACAACATGTGGAAAAGCAATCCACAGAATCTAGCAGAGAGGCTGGGATTTTTACAGTGGTGGACTGTCAGCAATACAGGACACCAGTCTGGAGGATATTGCTTCTCTGTAGCACAGTTTCTCCAGCACATTAAGTAAAATTATTCCAAGATGAAGGTAACATCAGTAAACGATTCCTATAATGAGTTTACATCAGTTGTACTCAATGCTTTTAAGGGTACTGTAATGTCAGATAAAAAAGCCACGTCTCCTTATAAGCCAATATATTGTATAAAATTATTTAAAGCATTGCAACTAGTTTATAAATTTGATTAATTTTCTGTGTATCTTGAAACTAGTTTCTATACTTACAATGAACAGATTTATTTTAAACATACTCTAGCACTCAGATCAACAGCATGAGAAACCTGATGTAAATCACATTTTCATTTTGCAGCTGGATTGTCTCAGGTTCTATGCAGTGGATTTGTCATTTAAGAAGTCCAGGACTCCTGATTGAGCAAATTCTTGCACGGTGAGTGGAATTTAACCTGCTAACAATTCTTAATGCAAGTATTCCTCTGATTCTAGAAAGCAGGCTGTGGTCCTAGAAAAATGTAGGTAAGTAGGACTTGATCTAAGAAAGCTGACCTCCAGGTCTCCCTTCAGACCTGTGCTGTGCAGGATGCCCAGATTGAGCTTTGGGATCGCTAGCTTCTCGTGGTCTCACATCACCTTACCAGAGCAACAAAAACAACCTCCTCATTACCTACCAGGCTTCTCCTGAAATAAAGAGTTATTTGAATTGAACTGCAGCCGGAAAGCAAAATGGCCATTTGCTCACAGCTGTCTACAGCTTCAGCTGGGGTTGTGCCTGAAGGCTGTCAGCTCTTCCAGCTGCAGGCTTACACCCCAGAACCACTCATTCTGCTCTTCTGCTTTGTACTTGGCTTATGTGGGGTAAACATTTTCCCTTTACAGAACCTCCACTTGGTGTGCTGGGCTTTCAAGTGATCTCAGGTCCTCACATAAGATCCCACTGCCACCACAAGATCAAACTTACTGAAAGCAAAGCTAGGAAATTTGTGTTACAGTCAAGTGAAAATGTGAATTGCTGTATGATGTTCTTGGTATGAACAGCATAGTTTGAAACCCAGATCAATTGGTACCACATCACCCTAATCCTAGCTCTAGCTTTGCCTCCTGTAATTTGCAGCTGTGTCTGTCACCGACTGGAAGTTTGCTTTGCCTTGGCTCCTCCTCAAGCTCAGGAAAAATACTCCAGTGATGGATGTCTACAGGTCTCTATAATTCATCCACACTGTGCTAAAAATAGGTAAAGTATTTCCTGTTCCAGGTCGAATACACATAAAACATCAATGATTCCTTATTCAGTATCACAAAATTTCTTTCAAATTATTCTGTTATGGCCACTATTAAAAACTGTTGCAACTTTATCAATGGGCACAAGGCAATGGCAAAAAAAACACATCTGAAACACTTGAACATTTTAGAACCATGTTTTTCACCTGGAAAAATCAATCCATAGTCCATTTAGTTGTTCAGGACAGAAAATGCTTCCAGCCATGTATTCCCTGCGATACTCTTCTACGGCAGTCCTAGTTCAGTGTTGTACAAGGGAGAAGAACTGCATGAGGTAGAGAATGTCACCAGAGGTGTCAAGATGAGTTCTACCTCCCCAAACACAGGAAAGTGAAGGCTCAGCAGATAGGGAGTGAGAATCATTCCCAAAGCTTCTACATTTCCATACCAAATGGACTGAAATCTGAGTGTGTAGGTCACTCATGGTGCACGTGTCATGGTTTAACCCCGTCAGGCAGCTAAACACCACCCAGCCACTTGCTCACTCTCCCCCAGTGGGGTAAGGGAGAGAATCAAAAGTGAGAAAACTCATGGGCTGGGATTAGAATCGTTTAATACATAAAGCAAAGGCCACACACACAAGCAGAGCAAAACAAGGAATTCATTCACTTCTTCCTATGGGCAGGCAGGTGTTGAGCCATCTCCAGGACACCAGGGCTCCATCACACATAACTGTTGCTTGAGAAGGTGAACCCTATAACTCTAAACATTCCCCTCTTCCTTCTTTTTCCCCCAGATTTAATGCTGAGCACAATATCATATGGTGTGGAATATTCCTCTTGTCAGTTGGGGTCAGCTGTCCCAGCTGTGTCCCCTCCCAGCTTCTTGTGCACCCTCAGCCTGCTGTTTGGCAGGGCAGTCTGAGAAGCAGAAAAGGCCTTGACACTGTCTGAGCACTGCTCAGCAATAACAAAAACATCCCTGTGTTATCAACACTGTTTTCAGTGTTGATAACAAATCCAAAACATATCAGCTACTCTAAAGAGAATTAAGTCTGTCCCAGTCAAGACCAGTACCGACTGACTCAGCTCCTCAGGCTTGCTGAACCCGCTATACATGCACTGTACAGCCAGCCAGCACATGCCTGGTAATTGAATGCATTCTGTAAACATTAGCCAGGGGAAGAATAATTGAAACATTTTGTGGGATTCCCAGGTGACCAAGCACCTGGCTGACTCTCAGACAAAAAAAATCCATAACACAAGTACAGGCTGAACAGGTAACTGCTCTTGCAGTTTTGAACCTGCTGTATGTAAAATCCCGGGCAAAGAGCAAAGTTTTTCTTTTTTGACTAGTCTAAATTTCTAGATAGAAAATGAGGGCATGCTCAGAGTTCTGTTACACTACCAATATTTTCTCCTGGCTTCAAGACTCACTAACTCATTCAGTGATAACCTCAATATAATTAGTGTCACAAAGGGACAGAAATCATCCAATCCCCATTTTAAATGGTGAAAACACTACTGTTAATATGTCACCCCATTTTAAAAAGTCTTTCAGCTCACTGTCATTCACAGCAGGAGCCTGGAGACTATTTATCACAGTTTTTTCAGCGCCAAGTATTTAATTTCTGCCAGATCCTCTCTAGCTTTTGCCAAGGTGGATTTTTGTTGCCTCAAACATGTTAGAACACAGCCTTCATAACAGCAACTTGTCATCTTAAATCTGAATAAAATCTTCAAGTGCACCTTACTAAAAACAATGACAGGAGTAAAGAACTAGTTGAAAATTCTTGACCTGGGAAAGTAACGTGGAATAAAATCACCACAAGCTTCTTCACAAAGAAAATAGTTGCTATCCCACATGCATCTCACCCCAGTTTCTAATCACGGTCATTTTTTTGATGACAGGAAACACTGTGAGCTTGTAGTCTCCTACTGCAGTGCTCTATGTCACCAAGGCAAATATTTCAACACAGAACAGAGTGATGAAAAACAGGTGGGTCTAGAAAGGTACAATTTTTGTTCAAAATGCACATGCATTTGTAACCAGGTGACAGTTCTTAGGAATTATCCTCAAGTATGGACCACAAAAAAATAAATGCAAAAACTTTTGATGCTTTCGGATCTGGAGTTCCAAGCCCAGTTAGTCTCCAGGATACTACAAAGCATGTGGTCTACTCCATAAATACTTACCAGGAGAAAACAAAACAAAACAAACACCTTCTGTGTTTAAGGTCAAAGTAATGAGTCATTTAAGGCAAAAAAAATAGCCATGGACATTGCAGTTAACTCAAACTGAAGCACATACTTCTAAAAAAATCAGTGGGAAGGTTATCCTTAAAGGAAATCCCAAAATAGTGACAAAATAAATGTCCAGTGAAGTCACAGAAACAAATTAAACTCTCCCATCGTAATGTCAGGCAATAAATATACAATTAAGATACACCGGTGTTTGCAAAGTCTGCGGTCAGCTCTTTCTGAGGGATTATTTTTTCTTCCTAATGTTTCCCTTTCACTACTAAATAAAAAATTTCATTCAGAGGAAAGTTGGTCAAATGTAACTTTTACATTATAAATCTTCAAAAGCCTACAGTCTCTCCATTAGATTTACTTCCTCTACACAAAATGAGTGATTGTTCTAAACATACCCTGCAACACTATTTATACTGCACTTGGTTATTACATCTGTTTTCCTTCTGTCTGATCAACTCATGTGAAATTTCAGTCACAATTTTACCTTAAAAATATATTTTCTAAATATAAACAGAAAGATTTCTCCCATACAAGTGTGTATCCACATCCATCTTAGAAAGCTGTGCAGGCAAGACATTATTCTCAAATGTACCTGTTCTTTCATCACACTAGCACAAATCACAAACACCGAGAAAAAAATAACAACTTGAATTTAGGAGTAAATAGTTCATTCCTGCTGCACAATTAAAAAAAAAAAAAAGGTAGCTGAAAGGTACCTCATTCAAACAGCAGCAGCATCATTAAGTGACACAATTGTAACAGTACTGCTTTCTGAAATGGAAATATTACACACACCGGGAGAACTGACCTGTTGTTCCCTAACTTACAGCACTTATTTTAGAGAGCATTTGCACAATCCTACATTTCTCTCTAAAGGCTTGGTTTGGGTTTTGTTAGCAAACAAAAAAATAAATTTTTATATAAATAAAGGTACATGACTGTAGGATAGAAGCAGATCTCCTGACTGTAACTAACATTTTATTACCTTACCATCTTCTGAGGACTGAAGTGTATCCCAGCTCAGCAAAGTTCCTACCCATTTGTTCTTGTCTTCTATATGTACAGTATCATATAACTTCACTGTAATCAGTGGGATTATTTTATTTACACATCATATACTCCATTGCCTCACATTCTTTTAGAAACAGTTCCAGAAAATACAGTTACATTTGTTGACACTTCATCTTTCTCCTTTTTTTTTTTAATTTGCAAGAGAAACAAACAAGTAAGTGCCATGCAACTCAGCACGAGGTTTAAAAAAATATTCCGGGCCATTCACAAGTCTCTTTTTTCATATCAAGAGCTTCCTTGTCTTTTTCTCAAAGAACAGAATGATCAGCACCAGCTTAGTTACACTGCCGATAAAAATAGAAGTAGTAATCAGTAAAAAAAATTCCAGCAAAGTACGGATCCGTTGAGCAGCCTGCAAAACCCTGCAGAAGAAAAATAAAGATTCATAGAGGATCTTCTCTCAGTTCAAATGCTATTTGTCTTTCACTGTGTTTCCATTTGAAAAGGCTTACCGGTACAGCCACACGGAAATAGTACGCGCTGTCATACAATTTAGGTATGGGGAGAGGCCAAATATGCTGACGTCCCTAGATAATAAATGAGAGAGAGAGAGATTAGATAACCTTATTTCACATTAAATTGGAGAGAAGGATAGGCTTTGGAAATATTTCATTGACAAATGCAGTGCAAAGTAATTATGACAACAAGACTTTATAGCTACAGAGTATTTAAAAACAAAGCTCTGACTTTAAACCCTGCAAATGTGGGTTTGCTCTGATCAGCACTGCCCAGGAACTGACAAGGGATCTGGCTCCCAGTGACACTCAGCTGGCTCTGAATAACTGAACTCCCTCTCTAGTTTTCGAAGCAAATTCCACAAACAAAATAGGGATTGTTCTTGATGTGCCAGGTGACCCAAGACCTTTCAGGTGTAATAGTGGCAAATGGCAATTCTGCTGATTTTTAAACAGGAACTTTAGAAGTCCTCAGAAGGCAGTCAAAGTTTCTCCATATAGTCACTCAGTATTTCAAAAACAGATGCAGGCAAGATTTCATTCTATTTGTGATTGCAATGTCCTGCTGTGTACAAATGAAAGAATAGATTTTGTATCTGAAATGTTTATGCTACATTGAATAAAATAAAATTGAATCCTCTTCTCTTTTTAACCTAATGATCCATGATGACTTTTATTTCATCTGTTTCTAGTGTCTCAACTCCTACATCTTTCCCTCCTCCCTTCACTTTGACACATTCTCTCTGTTGGATATGATCTGTTCACACTACACAGTTTATGTGAGACTGCCAAGTCCAAATGACTGTTGTCCTGGCCTTTGGTAGGGAATAAGCCTTCCAGTCCCTAGGAAAATCCTCTTGAAGAAAAACTCTTCAACTAGGCAGCATGTCTATTCTAAGTCACATCAAACCTGAAAGCTCAATGCTGCTGGAGGCTAGTTAGCTTTCGTCTTTTGATGCGGATTTCAGGTTGACGTAGGAAATCTCTTTGACCAGTTCTGGCAGTAAGCTTCAAGGATATTTCTGCATTGTGAAAGTCTCTGAGACTGATTTAATTTCAGTTCTGCTGGAATTATGGCAGACAGGTGAAATCTTGGACAATTTTTGCTTTCTGATGGCTTTGCAGCAGCTGCAGAGAAGTCTGTAACTTTTTTGCAAATATGTTTTAAAACAAGTTGAACAGAAAGTCAGCTTAAGGGTGGGGGTATCCCAACTGCTCTAATTTTCCAAACCGCCAAAAAAGTAATTGTAATCAATTAAGAACATATCACGTATAGCACCACAGGTCAGGAATCTAAAGATGACTCCAAAATGACTTCCAGCTTCAGGGAGGTTTGTCCTACAATGTGCTCAGGAATTCTACTAACCTTGCCTCTGACTTTTCTACTGGTTTAGCCAGAATAAACATTTCCAAGCAATGCAGACAAATTGAGACCTTGAAAAGGTCCCATATTTCCACAGAATTTGAAGGGAATTTAAGGCCTTCATCAACTTACTGGAGATGATCAAAAGTTTGCAAGTTTTTTCCACCTGCCCCATCTTCCTCTACTCCAGAATGCATCCACATGTTGCTTGAATCAAGACCGTCATTTGAGGGATTGTGACATCTTAACTTATGACTCTTTCATGAAGAGCAAACAGAGCTAATAGAAGGGAATACCATTCTGGAGAGCAAGGGGAGGTTAAAGTTAATTACAACTTATTTCAGCACTGTATGGCTTCAACTGCCAAAGCTGGCACCAAAAAAAAATGAACACTTTTTTCCCTATATAAAGCTCAATTTTATTTTCAGTTTTGCACAGTGCCTTTAATGCATGAGATGAAAAAAAGCCATGTGCTGGGCAGTATATAGAAATAATACCCACAAGCAAGAGTCTTACCTGTGTGGCTGCTAGGAAATCCTTCCTACTGTTTCGGCTTGAAGAATAATGGGAGCAATGATTTCCAAACGTGACTTTGCAGAGAAATACAATTAATGGTTCTGTGGTGCTTTAAGAAACAGAGAAAAATAAGGATGTATCTGATTTTTCTTAAATAGGAGAAGCATATATATATATATATATAAATACAGAACATATAGAAGGCAAAAAATTCTAACAACTGAATAATGTAGAAATAACGCAGGGCAGTTTACTTCACTGGTTGATACAAAGGAGATAAACCTAAGCACAAACCTCTAATCTTGTCCCATTTCCTCCCAGGAGGGTGTTTTGCCATTAGAAACCTCGGTGATCTTTACAGCCATTAAGATAAATCTAAAAGTGTACACTAAACTTCCTCAAACCTCAAGCTTATCCATGCCAGAGGCTCTTGTATATGACTTTTTATGCAAATTAATGGCCATGACATATTTGAGTTGCACAGCTTACATCATGCATAGGCATAATATACTTATGCCAGAGGGCACCTGGGCATCTAAACACGACATCAGTTTTACAGAAGATAAACTCATAATAAGCCTTAAAACAGGGACCTATATAAATATCACTCAGTTGTCACTGTACACATGCAAATACATCACAAAAAAGAAGTAAAAATATCCCAGACTTTGTTTGGGAAAGCAATGGCAAACAGAATTTCATTCAGAACTGTTCAACAGCAAGGACCTCGTGGTCATATCTTCTCCAAACTATCCAGAGAGAGTTTTCAGCTCTTTCTAGCTTACCAGATGCCTATATAGAAAAAGTATATATTGAAATTCTCCCTTTCCCAAAACACAAATCAATGTCCAAAATAAATTCTGTAACTGCTTCAGTGAAACTCGAGAGTGTGATGTATCAACCCCTGCATGGGAGGGCTGTATTACGGGATTATAATGGCATACTTTACTTAAAAGACAGATTTTCAGTGGCCGTAGAAAAGAAGCAGGCACTTCAGGAGTACTGTTATATTTCCTCTTATCTGAAAAAAAGGTAACTGTTTACAAGGATGACATTCAAGTTAGAAAGACTGGACCTAAAGACTATCCATAACTTCACAGAGCCCTTTCTTGGAGAGACTGGAGGCATGAAGTGTCATCTAGCAGAGTGTTTGGCAGCTGTCCTGGCTATCATGGGCCTTCTTCAGGGGTGAACCCCAAAAAGAATGATTTGTGACTCCTGGGAGAACACAATGGAGCTGTTTTTATCTGAGGAGAAAATACCTACTGAGAGGAGCAAGTCTGCTGCTTATTCCTGATTGAAGTCACAATTTTATACATTATCAGATGTTCCTGCACAAGAACCCCCTTTTACAGGCTGGGTACAAGAGGCCAAAAAAAAGGTGCTCTCTGGAGTTATTTATGCATGTTCCTATTAATGTTTCTCTATATTAAAAATAAATAAACAGATAAAACCCCTAGGCCAAAGACCACAACCCTGTTAATAGATCACAGAAGCATAGAATGGTAGGTTGGAAGGGACCTCTGGAGATCATCGAATCCAACACCCCTGCCAGACCAGGATCACCTAGGGCAGGCCACACAGGTATATACCCAGGTTAGGTTTTGAACATCTCCAGAGAAGGACACTCCACAACCTCACTAGGCAACCCATTCCAGTGCTCTGTTACCCCCACAGTAATGAAGTTTCTCCTCATGTTGAGGTGGAACTTCCTGTGCCCCAGTTTGTGACCATTACGTCTCATCCTATCACAGGGCACCACTAAAAAAAGATTAGCCCCTTCTACTTGACACCCACTCTTCATATATTTGTAAATAATTTATAAGATCCCCTCTCAGTCTTCTCTTCTCCAGGCTAAACTACTCCAGTAGTTACCTGTCCCTCTTGAACTGGGGAGCCCAGAACTGAACACAATACTCCAGATGTGGTTTCACTAGAGTAGAGGGGGAGGAGAAACTCCCTCAACCTGCTGGCCACACTCTTCTTTATGCACCACAGGACACCATTGGCCTTCTTGACCACTAGTGCACATTGTTGTTCCATGGATAACTTATTGGCCACCAGCACTCCAGGGTCCTTCTCTATGGAAAGGTCGTTCTCAGCTACACTTATGTCTCCTCAAATGATTATTAGACAGAACCTTAAGACTACTAGATTTTAATATCTCCATCTATGGGTGAAATTGTCATTGGGATGAGAGTGGTACTGGGCCTAAGCTACAGCAAAAGATCTACACAAAAGTTTACACTATGAACTCTGTTGTGCATAAATTTGTCCCACTCCTCTGAATAGGGACAAATTCTTGTCAGGAAAAAATTTTCAGACAAGTACTACCCAAAAAATGAACCACTGTCTTATTGTGTATGTACTAACTTTAATTGTACTTACTTTATTTCTAGAGAGGTTTCTACAGCCATGGGTGTGTATTTGTTAACAGGAATAACATAGCTGTAGTTTCCGGACCTGAAAAAGGTGGCATTAGAACAAACAAGATTTTGAGATCGACATTATCTTTGCAAAAACACAGAAATTGCACTTAAATTTAAAAAGAAAAAATATTAAAAGATATAAAAAATCCTGCATGCTAGAGGAGAGAGCTATGAGAAAGACCCAGACAAGCAGCCGTGCCATATTCATGGTGTGTTATTCCACCATAATAAAGCATAATAAAACAATTTACCTACCTGCACTCTAGGTCTTTATTGCAATAGCGATTGTCAATGCTTTGCTGAGTTTCCAATATCTGTATGGAACTAGCTGTTGTATTAATCCCTAAAAACATTAGGAATAATGTTTTACTCTTGATTATTTCAGAAACCTTAGATAAGAGCATAATAAAATTGTGGTTAATACAGTGGCATCTACTCCCTTGCCTACCACTACAGGAGCTGCTGCAGGTCTAAATTAGTGCTCTGTAAAAAGCCTCTGGTTGATGACATTCATTCTGCCATTACAGGGGAGATAAGATTCTCAGTCGATTTACAAGGACAAGTATCCCGGGCACCTAACATAATAAGACATGGTGGGCGGGGAGGGGGAGCAGAAATTGAAGGTTATTTTGATGGCCAGTCCAAGTAGAATACAGATGTATCATTGTTCATTTTAAAGTACTAAAAGCCACGCTCATGCAAGTAACAGTTAACCTGAAAAGCATTATCTTTCCTGGGAAAAATAATTTGGAATGCACCAAAACTTGTTTCTATTCCTATGTGCAGGAAAACTTTCTAACTCTAATGAATATTATAATTTCTTCATAAAATGTTGCCTTGAATTTGCAAGAACTTAAAGAGTTTTGTAACATATTACTTATAAAATGAAGAGTATAGCCACGATGTGTGAGCCATCAGCAGATAGCCAGACTCCAGCTGTTGCCTACAGCACCAAGCTGCTATTTTAAGTCTTGCCATGTATTGCAGAAAGCAAAAGGAGGTCCTGGTTCAGCAGGCCCAAGCCTGCTCTTCATATCACATTGAGAACACTAGTTTTGTGTCTCTGTTCCTCTGTTCTACGGCAACAGTTCCCTACTTTGCAGAGAAATTTATTATTATTATAGGCTGACATGTGTTCTTATTATAAAATATCTGTGTGGTAGTATATACTTAACTTTAAGCATGCAAATATCTACGTGTATGCTTAAGTGACAGGAAGAAACTGAGCGTGTTCCACTTGAACACCTAGCGCAAAAGAACATTACCCTGTGCCACAGCATCTTATTACAACATGTGTCATAGTAACACCACAAAGGCCTTTTCTTACGTGTGTGAAAAAAATCAGAGGAGAATGATTTTTCCCAGATCATCCCTCTGGGGCATAAGCAGGCAAAAAGCAGAACCTGTGTCCTATCCCTCACACAGCCCTGGGTAGCCAACCTGCTTTAACTGCCAGTGTAAAGAAATTTTAATATCCAAATATTGCCTAATCTTTAATCGAATATTCATTAAAAAAACAAACCTCAAAACAGAGCATCCACATAAACAGAAAAGACAAGGCATAATCTTGCTCATACTGAATGAATGCCAGAGCATGCTGTTATAACACATGTATCAGCAGACTCATCTTCACAGAAAAGAATCTGTATTTTCAGCCCAGACTGGCTCTGACAGCAGTGTGCAGCCAGTAAAAGAGGAGCCCTAAAATCAAGCCAAAAGTCTTGTGTTGAAGAACTTAATTTCATCTCTACTGATGCAGGCAGTGTCAGGATCCTAAGGTAGAGGTGGCCCCTTTTGGCAGCTGACATTTTTAATCTGTGAGATTAAGGGAGTCAAACCCCAAACACTTCCTTTACACTGTCTCATGCATTTCCTGCAGAAGAATACTACACTTGTATCCTTGAGCAATTTGCTGGGAGATGCGGAGCATCTTACAAGATTTTCCTTGAGAGGGGCTACAACGTCACTTGTGATTTTATTGCATCTCAAGCCTAGTCTAAGAACTCTCTAGAGAGGGCAGACGGAAAGTCTATAAAACTAATGAAGATGTAAGAACAAATTGGAATGACAAGAAAATTATAGTCAATCACAGGTATTTAATAGATTCCTAGGTGCTAAATCTCTGTAATGACCAGTCATAAATGAAACTTCCAGCAGCAGAGTTCCAAGCCTAAAAGTTACAAAGCTAAACAAAATTACCCCAAAGCTAGCTATACAAGGATACATTTCAACAGGTATTTTTAAAATACGTAGCTTACAGTCATTTCCAAGATCAGGTCTTCCTTTAGATTTTTTGACTGGATCTCGTTCAGGTAATACAGCACATTTTTTTCCTGTGAAAGGATGTACATACAAACATCCCCAAGTTAGCCTTACACAATTCTGACAATAAAATATGAATACACCACTAGAATATGTTTTTTTAATTATCTCTTGGAAAAAGGATTACATAACCACACGAGAAACCTTTAAAATACAAAGCGTGTCTACCAAGAAGAACATATATGCAATCAAAAGAAGTTTGTAGATAACAAGAAACAAGCTTCTGAAATTCTACAGGATAGATAAAACATTTCCAAAAATAGCCTAATAGAAAAGATTTCATCCCATACACAGAATGTCACCAGTTGTTAGACAGACAAAACAACATTCAACATCCAGTCAGGCACTTCAGCACAAATCTGATCATAAAGCCACATCTTTTTTATTAGTGAGAAAATAAGAAAAGGCATCTGCCACACAAACATAGGCCAGGGGAATAATTTAGCTTTTTGAATGTGAGAGGTAAGACACTGAGGGCTGACCCAAGTGAGCCAAAGTGCTTCAGAGAGAGAAGGATGAGTCACCAAATTAAAGAAACCTATAAACACAACTAACAACGCCATCACCAAGGTCACTGATGTCACCTCTGCAATTTCAAATATTGAACTAGGCTGGGAAATATAAACTGATGGGTTTATTTTATTATTCTATTAATTTTCTTGGGACTTTTATAGAAAAGTGAACTTAAAAAGATCATTTGAGTAATCATCACATCGTACAACCTGAGGAAGGCAAAAGACCCTTCAAGCCCATGAGAAACGGTTTCAAGTTATTCCTGTGCTTTCATGTTAATTGTCAGAGAAGATTCTGTCCAAAGATATATTACCAATAAACTGGCACTGAGAAATGTTGACCTTGCCTAGACTAACATGCTTCATCAAATACCATGTAGTTTGTAAAAAAAAACCAGCACCATGCATTTCTAGAATACCAAAATGCTCCATTCTCATGTTTTCTGAAGAAAATACTCTGATTCCAAAATGACTGTTAAGAAAAGAAATCACTGTTGCATTATACAAAGATTATTCTACAAAAGGAAGGAATAGTATTATTTCTCCTAGATATCAAAATGCATTGCTTCACTGACGTTGAAACAAGACACCTGGACTGACCTTTCTGTTATTTATTCATTACAGATTTGGGGTTTTGCTTCAGTATTAGGAAATAGGAAAATTCAGACTTTCCCTGTGCTAGTATATGACCAAGAACATGGAACAACATTAAAACCTGGAATCAGAGAGCCCAGAAGCAATAAAATACAAAATCATGTTGGGGATTTCCATCATCTCTGTGTTTTGTTATAAATCTGTGATACTGCTGCCAGTTATTCCTTGAATCCATTTTCTATTTACTTGCTCACCACACAAATCTACCAGTTCTGTCAACTTAGGTGGTAACTGTTGCATTTAGACATCAGCTGCTGTCTGATTTCCTTACTCTGTTTCACATGTCTAGAAAAATGGCTACTGAATATATGCAGTTATCCGTGTACAGTAGGTCTTGAGTCAGATCTACAAAAAACCTATTTATTCTCTCATTCTTCCTTTTAATTTACAAACTAGTTGTCACATCTTTTCACTTTCTTCTGGTTTTTTGGTTTTTTTCTTAATAGTTCAGATATGTTAGCAATGTATTAAGCATTCACTGTCATTTTGCATTTTCATTAGCAGAGAACTATTCTGTAGCAAAACCTGTATCTCCTGGTAAGGGTAAAAGATTGCTCACTGAAAGAAAGATGTTCTCCCTGTAGATAAAAACTTCAGCTGTGCAAGTGTTGCCAGGCATATTTATTAAATACTCTGAATTACTAAACATTTAACACTGTGATTCTTTTGCAGATGATGGAAGAAAGCATTAAGTGGGTATCAGAATGTTGTATAAAAACAAGCATGAGGGCAGATTTACTTCACTAAGATTTCAACTATTTAAATTGAGTCAGTAGCCAGTATGGAACTTTATATTAACTTGTTTTCTTACTTCTTATAAAATTAGTATTTCATTATCCTTTAAGCTGATACAATCCAAATGAAATGTAAAAAAATGGGCCTTGATATTTTTATTTGCAACTCAAGCTGCCAGTTGAGAACACCAGGAATTACCAAAACCCACCATAGGAGCCTCCAATAGATTGTGGTAAACTTGCCTTCTGTCACATACAGTAAACTCTGAGGACTTTCTCAAAGGCCCATGTAGGGTGAAGAACCAACCGAATAACAAATAAAAAAGTACGAGTATGAGCAGAATGTTATAAGGACAACCAATATCTTCAGGTAAGATTCAGATAAACTCACCCAATACATGTGGTGTCTTTTTTTTAATTTGTCTCAAGCACTTTTTGATTATAATTCACATAAACTGTAATATTCTGTAAGAAGTACAGAAAAAAAATTGCTGGCGATTCCTTGTGGTTGTGGTACCTTGCTATGAATTCATTAACTACCACCTGAAGGTGATAAATGAAATGCATGAGGTTGACCAAATTCCATCAGGAACCCTCACCAAGTTTTTACTGTGAGGAGAGAGACAGCAGGGAGAAACTACACTCTGAGGGAAAGTAAAGACAGCGCCTGTTTACCAGTGACACTTAACATGAAGGGGCGAGCAATGAGCACTAATGGCACAGAAGAAAACAGAAAAGGCCCAGATGCTAAAGGGTATTCACCCTCTTCAGTTCCACTGAAATCAATACAAGTTCAGAAGTCTATATCCTTCAGAGAAAACAGCTCTTAAGACAAAGTATGAGGATAAAAGGCCACATTACGCTAGAATAAATAAAGATGTGCCGAGTTTTTGTTTAATACATTTTGTCTTGCTTATGAATGCCTTTGTTTCTGCTTGAAGACTTGTAGCAGCCTTATCCTCAACTAAATATGAGTTGCAAGGGATTAGGAACTACAATGGATGCATTCAGTAGTAAACTGCACCCACAGAATTCAGCTATCGCATAGTGACAGTAAAAGGTCTGTTAAATAAGAACACCTAAATTAGCATTTAATTCAACTGCAATTTCAAGGAGTTTTATCTTTCAATGAATCAGACTAATCAGATGATTCTAAAATATCCACTGTTTATCTTGATTATTCCCCAATGTTTAACTCTCAGCTTTTTGTTCTGAAAACATTTTCCTTTTCATTTGTCTTGGCTAGTGTTACATGAAGGAGCTTGTTGGTTTTCCCTCTGTTTGAATTTCATATTGACATTGTTACCTTCCATCTGGGGATATATTCAGCTTCATTAAACTTGTGCAGATCTGAAATCTTTCAGTACTGTGTGTACTGTGATGATTTTTCACTCTTGGATCCACACTTAATGCTATTTGGAGCATAAGACCTTGGAAAGGTAATGCTTTGTGTTTATTCTTATCTTCTCTTTCCACCTACTATCAAATGCAGCCAGCTGAGGATAAAAGGTTTTCATATTTCATTTTCATCCATCTACAGTTCCCTAATTTGTGAGATGAATGTTGTCTTAATTAATCAACACTCTTTCAGGTTTCAGAGCAATACAAATCACTTAGGTATGACCTCTTGGAAGCACTGTATTGAGACATATCTGCCACAGGGCTAATCACAAGAATCACAAGGACCATTTCCATGCAGCTTGTCTGCAAACACCACTTTGCAGTATAAAGAATGGCCAGCGGGAGAATCCCACCAAAACAGTTCATGTGATATGAGTGTCACAGCAACTGGCAATGCCTGCCCTGGCAGTCATCTGTACCTCAGAGGCTGAACTGCATCTGTCCCCAGTTTCACCTCAGCTTCTCAACCGTGGTTGGTGCAAGAATTGTTCCCAAGGCCAAGAAAGGAAGTGCAGGAATACAGGGTTTAGTGTTATTAACACTTGCTTCTAGACATTGACAATGTTACGGTCTGTGAAAGAGGAATACTGATTCCAACAACTTGTGCATACCTTTATGCATAAACTCTTTCTTTTAAATATTATATAAGTTCTGAACAAATAAAATCTACTCGTATATAGCACACATAACACTAACAGACAATACCTGAAAGAGAATCCATTCCAGTAAAAGCAATTTATTTCATAGAGCTTTGTCTTTAAATAACATTTCTCTACTTAAAAACTGTGCCTGAATGAACAGAGTTTTAATCCTAAATCCTATGTTTCCTGGCAGTTGAATTTCTGTCTCTGCCCACAGCAAAGATGTAGCATCACCACATTGTGACACCATTAAGTGTTTTGGGCTTTTTTTACATCTGTTAATTCACCCTCCACTACCCCCAGTCAATGCCCCTCCAACTGTAGCAAAAGGTTAACTGAAGGGATTAGTGACTTTCTGGTTCACATGAAATCATTTACCATGAATGGCCAGGAAGAAAAGTGACACCTGACAAAACATCTCAGGACCCAAAGTTCTTAAAGGTAACCAGGGCAGATTTTTAAAAACATTATTGACTGCAGATATGATTAGTTATATCAGGATTTTTTTAATCCTCTGGACTACATCCATTCCTAGGAAGCTAACTGCCTTTAAAGATGCCTGCCCCTTCCCCAACACTCTTCTTATAGTCTTTACTCAAATGGTAAATAATATAAATTAATGTTTCCACTTACGTTTCTCCTTTGCATTGGTTTTCTCATAACTTAAAAATTTGACTTTTGGTTGATGAATTGGACAACAATAGACCTTGTCACAAGGCAAAATGTCACAGAAATTCACTTCAGGGATCCTGCTGATGGGTTGCGTGGTCTGGGAAATTGTACTTTCCCCCTGCAATGCTAAAAGGAAAAAAAAAGATACAATTCTCACTCCTGCTGTGTGTCTATTGACATTTTATAATAGGACAGAAACTGAAAACATGTATGCAGACCAGCAGTGATACAGTACCTGCTGTAGTGGTAGAGGGAGTGGGTAGAACAGAACTTGAGGTACTGCTGATGAAGAATAAGAAAAACACTTCATTAAGAAATGGACGTCAGAGTTGTGGACCAAACCAGACTGGTCCACAATCTATAAATAATTCTAATTCAGTAACGCCAATTTACTACTTGCCTGTAAATCGGATGTTTTTCAAAATGTCTGTTATGAACGCTAAGTAAATACAGGGTCAGTATTGTCAAAGCACTGTAGAAAGAGAATTATTCTGTAGATTTACATCCATCTCTTCTGTAACATAATACCTTGACATTACCTTGTCCAAACGTAGTAATGTAAGACTTAACTGTCTGATCACTTTCCCCTTAATGGGAAAAACTTCCACTGAATTTAATAGAGTTTAGATCAGATACTTGTATACAGTAATGTATTCATACACTTGTATATATGTATAGATAAATATACTTGTATTAAACACAAAATATGCTCAGCTTTCCATTTTAAGTAGAATCACAACACGAGTTCAAAGTACTCAGTTCACAGAGAGATTATAAACCACAGGTTTATGGACTGGAAACAGAAAATGGCAATCTCAAAAGTCCAGAGCATACTTTTCTTTCCAGAGGTCCAATGTCACAAGTTAAAGTTTCAGAGTCACAGGACTGCCCATGACACTGGGGAAAAGTCCAGTTTCATTTCACGTCACAGAATCACTCTGTGCATAAGAAAATGTACCTTGGCACAGAATGACTGCATAAAATATGTGAAGTCTCATGAGGCAAGCTTTGCACCCGTAGTATGAGCCACTCAGATGCATTCAAGGTGCACCATACATTGTGTCACGGACAGAGATTAGTTGTGTGTGCACCATGAGTATCTCATTTTTCTAAAATTGTTCTAAATTTACAATATTACCAGCTATATTCACCGTTAATTGTAATACGTGTTCTTTGAGTAAGAAGGGTAAGAAGAAGATTAAATAAATAGAAAGAGGAAGTGAGAAACAAGTCAACTTTTTGATAATTAGCTGTTACCATAGTGCCATAATAGCAATCAAAGCTATTATGGTCACACGAAAAATCTTCATGGAGCAAGAGTCTTTCGTCTTTGATAAGCAAACCTAGAAAACAAAAAAAGTTTGATTAATTCAAGTGCTTTAAGCTACTACGAGTAGATTAAGAAATACTACAGTAGTCTGAATTTAACTTAACCTTGCTTGTTTCAGGAGAATTATACAGAAGCCAAAATTTAAAGAGAAAAACTTAAGTAATGAAAGGCTCCCTAAAACTGTGAATGTGCTTCCCACTGTTGATATTCTGGGGACAAAAACATTACACAGGAAGAAAGGATGGGTAAAAATAACAGATCCTTCTCTTTTTCTCCTGCCATTTTTCATACTCTTGAAGTATTTAAAAATCAAAATAAGAACTCAGTAAACAGTGGCCAAAATAAAAGATGAGCAGCTTCCGGAATGTGCTCAGACCATGTTAAATCAAGGCTGATGTAAATACAGAAGAAAAGCAATTTCCAAACAAGTAGGATGATCTTAGATGATAGAGCATTTCATCATCATTACAGAATAAAGAACATCTGACCTATTATTTTCTCTTGCCCTTTGGTACTGGTAAAAACAAGGTAGGCAAACATTGCTGGTTCATCTTAAACAACAGGACTTAGCATCCTAGGAAGACTGTATCGAAATAAGTCACCATACATTCCTTAATTCATTCAGTCATAGAATCACTTAGGTCGGAAAAGACCCATGTGATCATCG